>VZSZ01008016.1:80215-122324 GCA_013398815.1 Ibidorhyncha struthersii
GGGCGGTGATATAGTGTCCCTCAACAAGTGTACTGTCCCCAGGGGCAAGGGGGGACATTACAACCCCTAATTTGTTGCCTGCTCTGCTAGAGACTCCTTGGTGCAGCGGAGGCTGTTAGATCAGGTCACAGCCACTGCTGCGAGGGGGCTGAGCCAGGAAAGCAAATCCCAACTTCGTTCATGCGGTTAAATGCAGAGAAAAAACAAACCACACACAGGAAGAACCTGACAGCGCAAGTGGAAGGAAGATCATCAAGCACAGCTTTCCAGAAGCTTCGATGGATCGGCTTTAAGTCCAGAGAGGGTTGGCTTCAGTGTGTCGGAGAAGCCTTTTTGTGTTCTTGCTTTGTTTAGTCTGAAGGCATTCTAAATAAATCAGCCATGTACAGGATGCGTATGAATCGAGCGACAGCCCCTGCTCCACAAAGGCGCTGAATGGCTGCGGCTCCTCGGGGAGATGGCGAACAAGCTGCTCCACCAGCCTGCTCCATCAAGTTAATTCCTCTGCCCTTTTATTACAACAGGCAGCCCCTACGCTCGTTTGCGGTCTCATACAACAAGGGCCATATGCAATAATCGGGGCTTGGAGAATACTCGATATCCCTACCCTGGAGCTAGGCAGCAATGTGGGGAAGACCTCAGGGTACAACCTGCAGTACAGCGGAGTCCCCACTCCGTGAGTCGTACCCACAGTCTAGCATCTGTGGCGCACCAAAATATTCGTGAGAGAGCTATAAAATATGGAGATCATTCTCCTAATGTCTCCGGCATTTAAAGGCTGATTAGCGTTGCTTCTAATATAGCTGGGCCAGGGACTAAAGTGGCACGAGACATCTGGCCCAGGATTTAAGTGCAGGCGTCAAAGGAGAGGCTGCTGGCGCAGAGGCAAGGCTCCGTCCTCCTCTCTGCTCTTGGCTGTGACCCCAAGCCATAAGTAGAGCCAGGGACAACATGCACACCCGTGACATGACTCCTGCCCCTACAGATCAGCCACGTCCTCCTCCCACAGAGTCCCACTAAGACTTTTTTGGGGGTTTATTTTATTTATTATTAAAAAAGGGGTTTTTTTGCACGAGAGCAAGAAATTTGAACAGCTTGTACGAAGCCATGCAGGCGAGACCCGCTGGCACCCTCGTACCTGGAGGGCAGCCACGCCATGGAAGGCAGAGCACTGCCAACCCTGGCAGTGGCACGCGTGAGAGTAGGTCACACCTTGCATGTGCCTGCCCAGGCACCAGATCAATGCCTCTGGATGCACAGTATGGCCATAGTTGTACATGGTTTGTTGGTTGGTGGGTTCTTTTTCCCCTTCAGATAAGCCTAGAAAGCTAGGAAGACAGCAAAACACACAGGGCAAGAAACACAAATAAGTCCGTTCGTGGAAACTGATGCAGAGCCACAGAGCACACCTCCACCCACTGCAACATAGGGAAAGAACAAAACTTCCCAGCACAGCACAGATGATATTTGCCATCAACAGACATATCGCCCAGACAAGTGTCCTACCCAGGGTGCAAGCCCCAGAATAAGGACAGGTAAGCCAGTACCTAACTGGACAGAAAAAGACCAGTTCTGCCTCTTTCCAGAGTTCCCAGGAACAAGGACACGACTTCATCAGCAGCTGCATTACAAAGTGGACACCACTTGCCCTGCAGCAAAAAAAAACCCCAACAAACTTAATACCCCCTCATCAGAACTGCAGACTTCTCTTTGGAGGGTCTGTCTGTCCTGGAAAGGCATGCAGTTGAGGCCGGCAGCCATCCTACACCACACCTGCCCAAAGACACATCTGCTCCGCATCAGAGCAGTGCGGAGCTCCAACAGGGGGATTTGGTTTGGGTCTCAGTGACTGCCTGGGGGCAGTCCACTCCTTAAGGAGCCCCCTCCTACCTCCCATGGATGGCCAAGGCCACAGGGCTGATGGAGCTGGGGTGGGTGCACCTCTTGGGGTACCATTCCTGGAACAACAGAACATGAGCTTGGAGCACAAGAAGCTCAAGGTTTCGCACCAAGAATTTTTATTTTTTATTTTTAAAACCAAATTCAAGGCTCAGCTGCTGATGCTGAGTGTTCAAGCTCTTGGAAGTTTAACCCCTCGGTCAAAGCTGAACACAAAGGAAAAACAGCCAAACCCTCTAACCTGAATTTTCAGAGTAGGGAAAGCAAATCCTTCCCACACCCCTAACTGGGCTGTATCCAGATCCCACAGAACTGGTGAGCGCAGCCCTCCCTGCTTTGGCCACCACCACCACCACGGACCCCGGTCTGGTCTGGAATGCCACACAGAGGAAAAAGTCACCCCCAGCCATCCCCACCAGCACCCCCATCCATCCTCTGCCACACCCAAGCCTCAAGCAACCAGGAGGTAGATTCCTGTAGGCGCCCTGCTGCATTCAAGCTCTTCCCGCTCCAAAGGAATCCTTCAGTGCCTCTCATCGCTAGCTGACAGCGCTAACACAAGGCACTCTCTAGCACAAACGCCCAGCGTTGATTGCATCGAGCCATTATTTTATTTTGGAGATGCCAATGAAAGCTCTATTACGGGTACAGCCCAATGGCTCTGCCGCTCAGGAAGGTGGGTTGGGAGAGCTCAGGGAAGCAGAGGGGTTAAAAATAAAGTGCAGGCATCACCCACAATCAAAGAAGTCCTCATTTCATCAGGCTCTGAAGCCACCATCCCTCCAGGGTAGAGCACTGCCAGGGATTTTAGTATGAACCCAGAAGGAGGACAGCCAAGGTCAGCCATGCAAAACCGAGCCATTTCAGGTCTGGTTTAACGTACCCACGGTCTTAGTACCCACCTGGACCACGCAGGAGAGCGTGCAGATGGAAGAGACGGTCCTTGGCACTCCGTGTACGCCCGGAGCTGAGATTTCGGGATGGTACCCAGGTTTAACTTGGCAAAGCCGCAAGGAGCCCCAAAAAGCGAGCTGAAAGCGTGGGGTCACAGGTGGTGGTGCAGCAGGTGGGTCCTGGAGAGCAGAAACCCCCGCGGGTACCAACCCAGGGGTTGGCTTCAAACAAAGAACCACGCGGCCACTCGCTCGCACACCCCCACCCCCCAACACACACATACACACAGACACGAGTGGGGGGAATGGGGAGAAAAAGGCAAAACTCGTGGGCAGTTTAACACAGCGGCGATAGAAGAGGAAAACACCACCAGTAACGGCGACAGAAAAGCATACAGACACGACTCCGGTAGCACCGCTCACCGACCGGCCCCGGGCAGCCCCAGCCGAGACTGCCCCCCNCTCGGGAGTCCACGCCAGCACAGAATCACAGACTGGTGAGGGTTGGAAGGGGACGTCTGGAGCTCCCCCAGTGCCACCCTCTGCCAGAGCAGGGGCACCTCCAGCCGTTGCACAGGACGGCATCCAGGCGGGTTTGGAATGGCTCCAGAGTGGGAGACTCCCCCACCTCTCTGGGCAGCCTGTGCCACTGCTTTGCCACCCCCAAAGGAAAGAAGTCCCTCCTCAAATTAAGATGGAACTTCCTATGCTCAAGTTTGTGCCCATTACCTCTTGTCCCACCACTGGGCACCACTGAAAAAAGACTGTTTCCATCCCCCTGGCACCCTCACTTTAGGTATTGATAAGATCCCCCCTCAGTCTCCTCTTTTCCAGACTAAAAAGCCCCAAGTCCCTCAGCCTTTCCTCATAAGAGAGATGCTCCAGTCCCCTCATCATCTCTGTAGCCCTTTGCTGGACCCTCTCCAGGTACCCCAGTTCCTCAAGGTACAACGGGGTGAAAGCCAACTACCAAAATAGCCAGGGAAAAAAACACAGCATGGAGACCTTCATTTTTCAACCCACAGGTTTTCACCTCAGATTTTATCTCACTGTATTAGGAATCTCTATACCTTGCTCGCTTCTGCTATGAAAGGCTTCTACTCAGGCTCAAGGCATGAATTTCTCCTGCACCAGAAGACGCTAGGCTGACAACCCTAGCAAGAAATTCTCTGTGCGCAGGAAGAGTGAAGGAAGCCCCCTGCCAGCCTAACAGGTGTTATTTTAGCCCCACCACAGAAATCCAGGTCTTGGAGAAAAAAAAGATTGGTAACCAGACAGATCTCAGGATCTCAGCCGAGACCCCTACAGAATCAATTTTACAAATGCTGCGCACCAAATCCCATACCCTACCTGCTCTGCTGCATCCACCCCGGCTGAAGTCCATCCTCTCTTGCTGTCACATGCTCTTCCATCACTTCTCCATCTCCTTTTTTTCCAAGCCTGAGCTACAGCTTCGGTTTTCTGCCTTCTGCAGCTCAAAGATTTGGCTCCTGACTCTGCACCTTGCACCTCCACACTACAGTCACCTCGTGTCTTGGTCTCAGCTTCCTGCACCCTTTGGGAACTGGTCTATACCCTGATGACAGCAATCTTGCATCATTTGCTTTCCTGACTCTATCTTTGAGCTATTTCCCTGGATCTGCTCTTCTGGGAATCCAATTCCTTCTCCTCTTCCTTCTCCCAACAACTATCCCAGGCTGCTTTGGAGACTGCGTCCACCCCTTCTGCTCTGCAGTCGCAACACCCTCAGATCCCAGCAGTTAACCCCGAGGAGCCGCTCTCCGAGCCTGGCACCCCTGCAAAGCCGAGGCAGCTATAGCATTGATTTCTGCAGCCCCCTGCCTGCAAAATGAAGCAGATTACATTTACCCACCTGGCCGGAGGCTTCCTACATCTAAGGGATGGTGATGGGCAGCACCTGCCCATTACTCAGCCCCCTCAGACTTAAATCACCACAGCTGTGGGACCCCGAAGCAATTGCCTCCTCATTTCAGTTGCTGGGAGGAGGCCAGGAGATTGAGTTTGTAGAAACCACCGGGCAGCAGCGCCCCAGGTGTCCCAATCTGCGCTCAAGTCCCAAAGGACCCTAACCCACCTTCCTCCACAAAGCCAACCCTTCCTTCCTCGCTTTGGCCCTTCCTACTTTCGGTTCTGGGTTCAACCCACAACCAGGATGACCAAGGCGGTGGCTGCCACCACCGTGTTGCAGCCAGCTAAGCCGAAATGAACCCAGTGAATCGCTGATAGGGATGCAGGGCTGGAATCCATAACTCCAGACGGAGACTGGCTCCCCTCCTTCCCCAAACTGCTGAGTGCTAAATCTTCCCCTATCTGCCACGTCCATCACGCAGACTGTGGGCTTCAGCAGCCAGAGTTCTGTTTCCTATAAATTCTCTGCACAGTGCCTACAACACTTGTAGTCTCTCTAAAATAATGATCGGAGGGTGGAGAGAGGAGAACAAACAGTTCAGATGAACAGTTTATCTGATGAATTTAGCCTCTTCTCCTGTTCCTACAATATCAGGTGGACAAATCCAATTTCCTCAACTGCATTTGTTGTTTGAGTTTATTTGACAAATACTTCCCCAAACAATTGCCTCTACATTCACTTAGCAAATATTTAAAATATGAACTGCACTGTTTAGTGAATCCCCTGGCACTGCCCTAGTCCCTAGTGGAGTGGAAAAGTTAGTTTTCCCCCCAAATATTAGTTATTTCTGCATTTCAAATTAGATTTTTTGCCAGTTCTCATTCTTTTGCTGATAACACCGGACGATTCGGTGGTGCCTATTAGGAAGGGAGCTGGTCAGTTGTCTCCTGATGAAATCGAATCTTGCTGGAAAGCAATAACCCATGGAAGCAGACACATTTCATCAGAAACACCCCACAGGCAAATGACTTGTGGCAGCTGAGGCGAGGCCGCCGGTGCAAATCCAGCTCTCAGAAATCCCTGCCAGTTGTTTTCCCAGGCTGTGGCTGCGCGTATGTGTCCGTCACCTGTGTCAGCTCCACGTCTCCAGCCGAAAACTGGGAAAATTTCAGCCTGGTTGACCTTCTTTGAGCTGGGGAAGTCCTATGACAGTCATGGGTCAGGAGAACAGACAGGATCCAGAATAATGGTGTCCCAGGCATTTTTTGCCCCATAAGGAGGTGAAGGGAGCTGGGCTTAGGGGGGACCTGACAGCAGATTTCCAGTACCCGTGTGGGGGTTACCACGAAGATGGAGCCAGAGGTTTACCAGGAAGATGGAGATGGGAGACAACAGGCACAAACTGGAACAACCAGATAAAAACAACTGGATGGAACAACAGCCCTCATGAGGACAGTCCGACGGAGGTACAGGTTACCCGGAGAGGCTGTGCAGTCTCCGTCCTTGGAGGATTTCAAACCCTGGTCTGATCTCAAAACCAACCCTGCTTTCAGCAAGGTGTCAGACTAAAGACTTCCCGAGTCCCTTCCCACCTGAATTGTTCCGGTCTGTGACCCTAGAAAAGCCTTTACCAGTGCAGATGAAGCTGACAAAAATGATGGTTACACAGAGTGGCAGCAGAGTTTGAAGGATATAACGTTATACCTTGGCTAAAGTTTGTTTCTAGAATTGCCTGTTCATAGCAAAAATGGGGGGGGGATAAAAATCCATTTTTGGTCCAAACTGGACCAAACCCAACATTTGAAGAAACGCTGAGGGACCAACATCTGCATTTCAGCAAACTCAGCTACAAAGATGCATCATCTCAGATCTAGAGAAAATCAGTTTCTGGGGCCCATGATTACAAAGAAAAACTCAAGAGCCTGAAGAGTTCAACCAGAACCAGAAGGCAAATAAAAAGAAATCACAATTCATTATTCATCAAAATCTTCTCCAATCTGTTTTAAGACCATGTCAGGATATTTTAGCACTGCAGGTATCAATAGTGGTAAAAAAAAAAAAAAAAAAACAACCTGCAAATGTGACTTTGAAATTTGCTTCTTCTCGTGATTTTTTTTTTTTTTTCCTGCCAGTAAAAATTTCATTGCTTAAATGTTCTTGGAAAGGTCCCAGGGAAAGGTTGGGAATATCGCCCAAGCAAATTCACTTAAGAATTCAAACAAACACATCAGGACACAATTTTGCTTTTGTCACCCAGCTCTGGAGGAAAGCAGAGCAGTTAGAAAGAGGGCAGTAAAAGAACAAATGCTTCATTAAACCTGTTTTCGGGCAGAAGAACAACAGGCAACCTATTACTGGAAACAGCCTTTCCCACTCTACGGTCAACCAAGAGCCTTTGAATGCAACATTGAGCTGGACAGCAGCTCTTCATATCCCCATTATTTATTTTGTGACTCGGAGGGACGCAGCCGGGACAACCCATCCTTCCGAGCTGTGTACCGACGCGGGAGAGGGAGAAATTTCACATTTTCACTCCACAAACTCCCACCCGCTGCCAAGATCAGCAAATGATACACGAGTACACCAGGCAGGCAGGCAGACAAAAAGGATAAAACAGGCTTTCTGAGACACAGTGAATTCCTCCCCTCATCACCACAACATTTTTTTCATTAAAAAAAAAAAAGCCACCAGGTGGTGGCCCTGGCAGGGGATTTTTTTGTTTTGTTTTGTTGTTGTTTTTTTAACCTTCAGCCCAACTGTGCCAGACGTTCACAGGACTGAGTAAGGAGAGAGATGATGGTTGGGGTTAAAATTCATAGCTCCACAGCCAGGGCTGGCTTTTGGATGTGGGTCAAAATCCTTTCCTTGCCTGGAGGGGAGGTAAAACACCAGCAACCGTGCTTCATGAACCACCAGGTTTTTCTGGGCCGGGCCATCTGGCAGCTCTCCTACTGAAAGTTGGGTTGTCAGCCAGGCATGGACCAGCGCCGTGCCTCCATCTTCAGCTGAGAGCTCCTCACCTCCTGGCGGAGGTTCAGTTGGAAACACCTCCCCACCAGCCCTCCTCTGGGTCTCACCGTGTTAAAAGAAATGGGACCTGTAGCTCCCAGAAGAGATCTTTTTTCCTAGTTCTCTGTCCCTGGGAAAGGTAGTTTTTGTTAGGGGCCTCGGAGAAGCCATGCTTTGGCCAAAGGGGCTGCAACTGCTCCTGGATGTCCTCTAATCCCTGGCTCCACCTCAGGCTCAGCCCTCTGTACAGAATACTCCTTAATGGACTGGCTCACTCCAGCTACATGCTTTATATCTCTTTAGCTCCATGAGCAGATGGAGTCGAGGGACAGCAGAATTTATATCTCTTGCTTGAGTTGCGGCTTGGCTAGGTGGAAATAAAAAACGAGAAAGGCCGAGGAAATGGCATCGTAACAGCATTTACCTCACGGGCTTTGGAGCCTCTATATTCTACCTGGGTAGTGTTTGCAGTTGTCAGCGTTAATCCCGTGCCTTCCTCCCCAGCTGAAGAGGAGGAGGCCCAGAGGGACGGTTCTCCTCTCCAGACCATCTGATGGATGGAAGGGAGTTTCCCGAAGTGCAGTGAAATATTCAGCCGGCGAAGTCTGTACATCAGTGCCGATTTCTACTGGCAGATAATCTGGCCCAGACCATTTCCTTCAGGGCACGCAAAAGAAAACCAGGAAATGCTTCTGACCTCTGAGGGCTTTCACAGGAGAGAAAAGGAGGCAGAGGGATGAAAGCAGGCGGGGAGATTGACACGGGCTCGGGAAAGAGCAGCACAATAGGCTCCCAAATGCCTCACCTTTCTCTGCGTTTCGTGCAATCAGAGGGGAGAAGGGAAAGCAGGAGAGGGAGGGAATTATAATGAACGCGAAAGCTTCCCGATTAATTAATTACCCCTTTTATTTTGTGAAAAGGACGCTAGAAATATCCACGTCTGCTCCTCTTGGAAGGCAACCCTGGCGCTTGCTCCAAATGTGCCCCCCCCTTCTCCGCCCCGCCTGTGCACGGGGATAATTAATCCATTACGGGATGGAACATGCCGCGCCACTGTAAAAAAGAGATATCTATTTCTCCTTCGCTTTTCCCCTCCTCCCCGAAGAGACATCTGAAACATATCATGTAATAAATGTTTCTTGGATGGAAGGAGAAGTATTGTTCTCTTGCTGTGGAAACAATCCCGCCGGTGGGGCCAGCCAGGAGGGAGCGGGGCCGGATACTTCACTCGGCAGCTCTTACGATATCCTGTATGGCAGGGCGGCCTCCGAAGGACACGTTTCACGATATTCCCTCTGAAAAGCAGCACTCAGAAGAGGGAGGGATGAACTGGCTCTGATTGGGATGTCTGCAGGGTCAGAGGTGGGCTCCCCCCTGCAAAGGCACCCACGAGGTGCAACGGGGCACCTCTGGGACCGGGGACGTGGCCCAAAGTCCATCACAACACACCCAACAGAGCACCTCCAACCAAGCCTCTCCGACCCCAGATCCAAGCCACTGCAAATCATAGAATCATAGAATGGCTTAGGTTGGAAGGGTCCTTGAAGATCATCGAGTTCCAACTCCCCTGCCCTGGGCAGGGACACAAATAGCCCAGCCCTCTCCATCACACCCTGCCGGTGTGTGGCCAGGGATGGGAGCAGCTGCGCGACACAACCCCAGGCAAAGATCAGCCTTCCTACAGGCACCCCTCCTCCAGTTCTACACCCACCTCTGGTCCAAAGGACCTAGAAATGACCTGCAGTGGGCTCACGGTTTCCAGCTACAACAGGCTTGATCATCCTCCAACAAGTATCATAGGGTGGGTTTTTTTCTATTCCTGGCCAATCACGATCACCATTCTGAACCTGGGGTGAGATAGTTCGCCCTTACGCACCTTTTCCACCCCCGCTGCCTGCCTGCTGCTCTGCCACGTGCTCGGGTAGGGCAGGAACTCTCTTTTGGGGTGCTCAGATTGCACCCAGCACAAAGCCTGCTTCATCGGGGCATGGATTTTCACATTTGCTCTAATTAAAAAAAAACAAAACAACGACCCACATGTCATGCTCTTCATGCCCCTTTGCTGGTATTTATGTGGAGCGCAACAAGCTATTACATTAAGGGTTTCTCGAGGAGGATGCAGTAGGTTGCCTGTTACCTGCCCGAGACCCTTTGCCCTGCGGTGGTTCAGTACCCTCAAAGCATGGAAATTGCATGAGATCAGAACAACCCAGGCCTGATCTCACCCCCTGATCCCAGCATCCCATTTGCATCAGTTTATCAGAAACATTTCTTCTTTCTGCTGACATCCAAATATTCTTGGCACGAAGGAGCTGCTGACATTTATTCCTGAATTGCCACATTGCAGGAGTTTTGGCTAAGACTAGCAGTACATAGGAAGAGTGAAGGGACCTCGTTACTTGGTGAAGATATGTCTTCTACAGTCTATCAGTCTAGATTAGACTTGGGTCACTTCCCCTATTCATTTCCCCAGCCGATTTATTTTTTTTAAGGCTCTTTCAAAGAAATAGTTGAGCTCAGTACAATGTTCTTGATTGCAACCAGAACTGGTTGAAAAATGCTGAACTAATTGAAAGACATTTTCTTTTTCATTCCTTCCTCAAAACATTTCCAGGGCTTTTGGTCAGTACTTGGAACTGTGAAAAAAAAAAACCCTGGGCTCCACTGTACAAGAGCAAAAGCTTTTTCCACAGTGTCAGCAGCATTTTGAAAGCCTGCGAGTTGATCTTACGGCTGCAAAATGACTTCTCTGTCTATCAAAGACAGAGGGATGTCGCGGCTTCTCTTTATGTTTTCACCAAGACATCTCTCACACCGACATCTAAGTCGTGGCGTTCCCCCTGCCTCTCCCTCAGCACATCTTTGGAGCAGCTCCTGAAACTCTCTAGGAGCAGTGAGCGTCATGAATCCTACCTGCCGCGTGGGGAAACTGAGGCACGGGGTGGCAGCGGCCCCCACAGCAGTGGAGACCTGCCACCTCCCAAATCCCCATGCGGATCTCCTCACACTAAACCACGACATGGCGTCCTACCTCCTGCTACGCACAAACCTCCCCATCCGCCGCTAAACGCCCGCTGGCCGGCCCCAAAGCCACCCTGCACTGCAGAGCCTGGTGAGAACAGCCATTCCTCCGCCCCATCGTCTCCTCCAGAGGCTCCCACTGGCCTGTTCCTCCTCACCAGCGCCTTCCTCTGTGGCTCCTGGGAAGACGGCGTATTTTCATCTCAAACAAGAAGCAAAACAAACAACCACCTGCCCAGGGTGCCCCGGCTCCCTGGCAGAGGGGAGAGGCTCCCGCATTGCTCATTTTCTTCCCCGTGGAATTAACTCGAGCTAAAGAATCTCCTTTCTTCCCTGTCCATTTCTCCTCCGAGCAGCTCCCCCCTGTCTTCCTCTTCCATTCCGACTACCTCGAGCAGAAGGCCCTTCGAGGCACTCGTGACTTCAAAGACACCAGGTCCAATGTGCAGCGAGTGATAAAAACCTACACAGCATGTGTTGGGCAAATTAATATCCCCTCCAGAGCCACCGGCTCCTCAGTCCCAGCAGCACTATAATGAGATGTTCTACTGAAGGGGAGGGGGAACCCGATGCAGAAGGGGAGATGTATTTAATGCATGCAAATTGACTAACATGCAAATTGCCACTAAGTTAAAAATAACACATTGCACGAGGAGTCTGTCTTCTAAAACATTTGTTTATTCATTAGGGTAATATCTAGTATCAGTCTCCTTCCACATCAAGCGCTCACTTTTGGGGAAGTTCGTGTTTTGCAGATTTGGAGGGCAACTGCGATTTCCCGCTGGTCTCGGCTGCCGCGCAGCAACACCGGTTCCTTCCCCTTCCCTTTCCTTCCTACCCGCCCGTAGGCTGCGGGGATTAAAGTCACCTTTCCTCACTGGGGAGATGCTCAAAGAAAGGTGATGAACTTCAAGGGCAAAAGCCGTCCCAGCCACCCGGATGGGCTCCTGCTAGCCGGAGCCTTCCCCAGGGCTGGACTGGAGCATCTGTCCAAGCTGGGCTCAGCTCAGGGTGGCCAAATTGCATCGAAGGCACAATGCCAGCCTCGGCTTCTGAGAAATCACAGTGTGGACTCCTCCTCCCCCCAGCCTGAGCTCTGCGCCTTTCCTCCTGAAGGCTCGGCACAATTAATTAACATTAGAGCCCTACCCGTGATGCTGAGCACTGGGATAGTTACTGAGGGAGGCCAGCGCGTCAGACTGATCCTGGCTGAATGATCTCACGGCAAATCCACTGCTGATCACGTCCTGGTGTCGCAGAGGAGCTACAGGGTCATCAGACAATAAGCACAATAAGGATGGTAGCTTGCCGTTTCAAGACGATGGCTGCAGATTAAGCCCGACTGCCTGGGGAGGGATTCGGACACTAAAAGTGCTTGCTTCGCCCAGCGTTTTGCTACCGAGGCTTTGCTGTTCACCGCAGGTTTGGGAAGGATCCCAAGTGGGAAGTTCTTGTCTCCTACACACATCTAGAGTGGTTCTTCATCCAACCTTGCTGGGGTCTTTAGACGTACAGCACCTCGGGAGACTGACGGAAACACGGAGGCAGAAGGAGCCCTGGCAAGCTGCAAAGGTCTTACGCACAGCTGATGGTGCAGAAGAGAAGTGGCAACTAGACAGAAGCTCCAGCTATCCCCAGGCAAGAGAACAACACAGGCAAAACTCTGCTTTGGCTGCAACAAACGGGCCTGGGTCAGCGCTGCCACGGCTGGACTGTGTCCAGGTCCCAGAGGAGCATGGGCTGGGATTCCTTTTTTTGATCGTTTATTATTACTCAGCCAAAACCTGACAAAGTTACAGTGCTCGTACAATCCTCCAGCACCTGCCAATAAGCAGGAGATTTATTACTTCACCAGTTAACTACTCTGCCCCTCTTGGGAACCTCATTCTTCTGTCCTGTGCATGGTAAAGAGCTGTAAAAATAATATAGAGGCTAAAAGGAGTCTAACTGCAGCAATTAGCATTACTCATTTTATTTCAGCTCGAACGCTAAATCAGCGTAGAAAGGGATATCCACGCTGCCAAGAACCGGGCTTATGGTTCAAGGGGCAGCTGGGCAAAGGGGGAGGTTGTGTGGAGCTGCTGGAGCAGCAGGGCTGAGCTGCCCTCTCCAAGCACTGCTGCTCCTCCTCTGCCCCACCAAGGGACAGACCTGTGCAGGGACGGCGGTGGAAATCCATCCTCTTAGCAGCATGGGTAGATTTAAAGTGATTGGGTTAAACTGCATTAACCTCTGTGTGGACATGGTCACTCCAGATTCAAGTAGCCATTGCTCAGTTTAACATAAGCCACTTCAGTTTGACCTAATTCGCTACCTGAGTAAATAAGCCAAACCAAATAAAGGTTAATGACTATGAACAAGTGCCTCCCCAGAGGAGAGTGATCGTCTCGGAGCTTACTTATCAAGTCAACACAGATTAACCACAGCCCACCGGCAGACACCATCTCTCATCCCTCTGCTTGGAGCTCCAGCTTGCAAGAGAAGAGCCCACTGAGTCCTGGGTGGGAACAAGATACCGAGAGTCAGGGGGCGATCCTTAATTAAGGCAGGAGCAAAGATGATGAGTCAGGTCAGCAAGGACACTTACCTCCATGACACAACGTCTTCCTTCCAGGAGCTCTTACACAAGCCAAGAAGTTTAAGCAGGGCAAGAGATGGGAATGGGGCAGGACAGAGAGCAGATGTTTGTACAGCCGCTTCCCACACACAGCAGCGTGGCAGAGCACCACGCAGCGTGGCTCCCTCCGGCTGCCAGGCTGTGGGAAAACTAGCATCAGCTGAAGACGGTTGAAGTTCGAGACTTGCCATCAAGATGCGGGTAACGCTGCAATGCTAGCGACAGCGCTGCATCACCCAACCTCCTTCACCGGGGAAGGCTGGAAGGGCCAGGCGCTTCAGCCCTTGTACAGATGTGATGCTACAACAGCGAGGAGTACAGCAACAAACTCAGCTGGGATGTGGGTGGGGGTAAATGAGCATCAAAACACAGGGCCACCGGGCAGCAAAAGTGGATTAAACAGATTCATGGACGGTAGATCAAAAAACACACCCAAACCCAGAGACCACAGGGACAAGGCAGAGAGATACCATCAATACCCCTCTTCCAATGACTGCGGATGCTGCGCATGAGGGGAAAGGATGGCAAGCGGGGCCAGACCCCCATGCTCTCTCCACAGGGCACCCGCTGCTGGTGATGATGGAGGCAGGGAGCTGGGCTAGGTGAACCACTGGTGTGGCTCATTCTGGGCATTTCTGTCCCAAATGGCCTGGCTTGCAGGCTGCTCTTCCCCATGCTGCTCCATCTCCAGGCCTTCTGGCCCCCAGGCAGCGCATCCCCACCGCTGTGGCAGGCAGGAGTCTCTCACCCGCCTATCTAGAAGAGGATGGACAATGGTACTTACATGATGGCAGCTGCTCTTTCGACTTTCCCTGAGCTCATCCAAGTCAGATGTTCCTTTCATGTGCTTCCTGGGCAAAGCCCCTCTCCCTACCCCCTACTCCTTCCCCCCCCTCCCCACAGTTTGTCATTTCCAGCGATGTGCCCCCACGGGTGACCGATAGCTGGTGGCTATCTCTTTCCGTCACCTAGGGTGGAGGTGAATGATCCTGCCAGGTGGTGTATTTTTCAGAGGATGAATAGCAACTGAGCGCAGCGCGGCCCTGAATCTCAATGAGCTGCCACCCTACTGCAAGGGTTCACTAATGTTTTCCCGGTGTCAATCACACATAAATAGATTTATCCTACCCAGCCCCGAAGCACGTGGGCCACCTGCCTTTCCCATTCATGAAGCCCCAGCAGCTGATGGTGAGAAAACGCGGAATAAGGAGCACGCTTGGACCTTGCGCGGTGCTACGCCTGCACCCCCTCACCACACACTCAGGTTGGACGTACCTTCCCAAGTGTAGGAGCTTCCACGGGAGCTCCAGGGCACAGCCTAATCCCATCACAGAGATCATCTAATCCCAAGGGCTGTTTAATGCAGTTTGCTGCCTGGGACACCAAACTAGTTTGTTTAGCCAACAGCTACCAGCAAGAGCTGCTGTGGATTTGTTGCGTGAAGGTTACTCAGAGTCGCTGAGCAGTTTGTTTCCCCGTGAACTCGGTGTCCTCTATCAGCTAAGTCCTGCTCCAATTACTTGACCTAAGGAATCTTAGGTTAGGCAGGTCCTAAAGTTAGGTCCTGAGGTTAGGACCTTCCTAACATACAGTCAGCCAGCGATCCCAGGCCAAGGACAGACCAACTTCTCCTCTCTTTGATGAATATTCTTTTTTTTTTCTCCCCCCATTCACTCGTGCCAATGACTGCAGCAGGGCCTGCAGTCTTGAGACTTAAACGTCAGAGGATGTTGGCTGGTGAATTTGAGCTCATCCCAAATTAGGTAGCAGCACCAGGAATTCCTACTTTCTCTGCGAGGTCTGTTCCCTGCTAGCATCTCCAAACAGCCTGGATATGTTCCCCACCAAATGGCACAAACTGGAATGCTTCCTAATTAACCGCACGGGAGAAGATAAAAATTCCCCACTCTCCCCAATCCTGCAAAAGTCAGAGGTGCAAAGAAAGCCGCCGCGCGAGCCTGACACCGGGGCAGGGGAGCCAGAATATTCATGGCGAAACACATACTTACCAGGGAGGCAATTTCAGCGTGATCATCTAGGGCACATTAGGTGGCCATTTTCATAAAACCGAGCACGCCCACAGGACCAAGTAGTGGGGCCTGAAAATTAGGAGCGTCACAGCTGGAAGCACGTGGATACGCTCTGTGAAGCTCTAATTGCAGGACGCTGGGCGGCAGGCAGGACGGTCAAACAGCTGGTGGAGCCAACTCGGTCACCTCCAGGCCTGCCGTTACCTGACCCGGGCACTGCAACCGCAGCATCCTTTTCCAGATCCATTAATTCCTGCCAAACACAGCGTCTCTGAAGAACGGCGGAGGGGAAACAAGGCAGCTTGCTGCTACCCATCGCATACCGCAGCCCCAAGCCTGCGCCAAGCACCCCACCGGCCCCACACCTAATTCTCAGCCGCTAGGTTCAGAGAGGATCTTATTTTTGAAAGGATCTGCTACAGCCCGTGACCTCTCGCTCGGGATCATGAAGGTCACGGCCAAAGGAGAAGCCAGGCTCCTCGCGCCTGTTGTTTTTCCAGCTCCGTGCTGCAGCCGTTCCATCACGGCTGCTCCGGTTGTGGGAGTCATTGCTCGGTTCAGCTTTCCTTCCCACTGTCCAAATGCGGCATGCTCGCTGTGGTGGGGAAATCAAGGTACCGCAGCAGTAATGAATTATTGCTCACGAAAGGTGAATCACGCCCCGAAGATCCAGGGTGAAGTGACCTCCATGAATATCTTCACACGTGCTGCCTTCGAGGATTCGGTGTCTAAGCACCAAGGCTGCACAGTAAACCGGAGATTAATGCAGAGCGGAACAGAGTATTCAGAGGCGAGAATACAAAGCAGAACAGAGGCTGCCTTGTCATGTCTTCAGTTCCTTTCCCATACTTTTATTTCGTTTATTTATTTATTTTTGGGAAAACTTCCCATTCCCACCTCCCAGCTCTCAACTCTGACTTTGCAAAATGCAAGAACACAATAGTAACCTCCCTCCTGTGCAGGAAAGCAAAGCTCCCAGATAGCCAAAATCCCCCGGCAGACTTTCCATGTGGCCAACACACCTTTCCTCATGCTGTTGCCAGGGGGTCTAGCCAGGCAGAGTCACTCGGGAAATCTCGCGCTTCAGCTCCGGCAATGGAGAGGGAGATACCTGTGAGCCCCTGTTCTCCTGCAGGTCTGTGGGACAGACCTAGCTCCCAGGATTTTTCTTCCCCTGGAACTAGAAACCTTTGTATCATGCACACAGAATTCCTTTAACTGTGCCGGTTTTCCTCAAAGCCTCTGCGCTTTGCTCTGGTGTCAACCAAACCAGAAAAATCTACATAGGCCCATGCTGGGGCTGAAAACCAGGCATTAGTGCCAGTCATCCGCACCCAGCAAGCGGCACCGATGGACGACTTTCACCCTTTGCAGGAGCCGGGGAAAGGCCTTTCGGGAATCACTCTTCCAAAACACAGCCAGAGAAGCAGAGCCAAGAGCAAGCGGGCAAGCGGAGAGCTGCGTGGTGGGGTTTCCCATTTTATCTCCACGGAAGGCGATTTACCCGCATCCTTCTTGGCACAACACCCTGTGTGCCTTACCCTGCTCAAAAAGCACTCCGCAGGCTGGTCAAAAGCAGTTGCTATAGAATATTGTTTTCCTTTCAGAAAAACATTTTCAAGGTCTTCCCCTCGCATCCCCACAGCACAGAAGCTGCTGGTAGACAGCCGCGTGCCCTGCAGAGAGCCACCGCAGAGAGCTACCACCACACTTTGGGGGCCAAGCAAAGAACCCACACTAACGAGGACAGGTCAATCAGTCAGTAAATATGGCCCACCCAACAGCTTCGTTTGATTGAGCCTCTCGCATCCACGTCTCACAACCAAGCACACTGCAGAGTACCTGTGGCGAAGGTGTTTAATTAGGCTAATACGGATTTTGAAGATTTTTGTTTTTAACGGATGAGAAATGAGGTTGTGGAAGGTGGAGCATCTCCAGGCCACACGGGGAGGCACCAGGGAGGGGCGACTCATGCAGCAAGCAAGCACAGGAGGATAACACAAACGCACTCGTGTCTATTTCTTTAAACTACGGCAAAGGGGAGAAAGCGCTCTCGTGAATTTCGATGACGGAGGAGCTCGCATGCCAATGGCTTCTGACCTACTGACATTTCTGCAGGCCCGCGATTCGTACGCCGGGGCTGTCACTTTAAATTTGAATTGCCTGATTTTTCTATCACAACAGCCTGATATTTTTTTTGCTCGCGAAGAATAAATATTTACAAACCTTAACTCTCGCCAACAAAGGCATTCTGTTCCAGAATTTTCTTGGGTTTTTGTTCTGTTTTTAAACAGTTTTAGAAATCATTGCCCAACACTTTAATTTCTGTTATTAAAACAAGCGACGCAGTGAAATGATATAGGAAGGAGGGGATGGAAGCTCACTGTTACCGTTCAAGGGTTTTCAGCGACGCGTTGGAAAATGGCTGAGAGCATTTGCAGGAGACACGAAGGATAATAGCACAGTAACTCCAGACAAGGACAGGTCACCAATCTGTAGCAAAAACGTTTTCTTGGCAAACTAATGGGGGGGTTCAACAATTTCATGCAAGCAAATGGTCGTAAACAGATTAAAAAAATAAAAATAAAAATTCAAGACAAACACCCACTCAATTCAGCAGCGTCTCTCCTCCAGCCAGAGACGCCAACTCCACACTACTCAAACATCTAGAGAGCTGCAAACAAAAACGGAGCCCAGGAAAGAAGCAATCAGCTCACCATTTAACAAGCATTTGTCATCCCCAAGTACCTGACAACCTACATGCGTGCAACATCATCTCCCAGCGCAATGCTCTTCTCCAGGATGTAGAGGAGGGTTTAGTTTGGGGCAGCGAGCAAAGGTCAGGGTAGACATCTGACTAAACACAAGCTTCCAGCGTCAAGCTGAGGCTAACCGCACGTTCTCCGCCTGGTGGAGTACAAAGGGAGTTGGGTTTCACATCGGTACCTGGTGCCGACAAGAACATTGTGTCCAGTTTTTGTATTCACACTTCCAAAAAAGAAGTGTCAGAAAGGGAGAGTTCAGATAATAGCTGCAATAATGATTTAGGGTGTGAAAAACCAGCCTTAAGGTGAGAACCTTAAGGAGTTCAGTGAATTTAGTTTCCAAAGAAGGAGATTAAAAAGCACCTTGACTCTGGTCCCTGCATTCCTATACAATACAATTTCTGATATTAGTGGCTCTTTAATCTTGCTAACTGTTGGAGGCTGGAGCTTGAAACATCCAAAACGGACCTCAGGTGACAACTGTTGCCATGTGGGTCTGGGAGATTTAAATGTCTTTGCAGAAGAGATGGTCCCACTGGATTACAAGTGGTCGGCCATGCGACCAAAATTCAGGGGTCGCACCCTCCTGCCTGAGTTATGCTGAAGCGAAAGCAGCTCCCCCTGGTTTCCCCAAAGCCCCATCCCAGCTCCAGAGGTGATGGTGGAGCTGAGACCAGTTCAGAGCCTACACAGGTTGCAAAAAGCAGGGTGAGAAGGTCACCTGGACCACACAGCTGCAGGAGTCTCTGCTCTCTGGATGTTCGCTGCAGGAACACAAGTGGGCAAGTGAGAACACGGGCATCGCTGAGCTGCTGTGGGACAACAAATGGAACCCCAGAAGGGGAGGAGATCTTCAGCACATTTGCATGACAGTCACTGCCAGAAGGGAGCAGCCGGAACGGGCAACCTGGCAGCTCCTGTGGACAGAGAGATGGAGAGACCAGGCTGAGAGCAACGAGATAAATACTGGAGATAGATGATGCATTGCATACCTCTACACACAATATATAGCTGCTTGACTCTATTAGGTAGATGGATGGCAGGGAATTTAAGAAGAGAAAGAGATTTTTTTACTAAGCTAATTAGCTAAAAAGGCTTGTCTGGAAACACGGGCCCCATTGTGTCTGAAGTCTGCTGACATATGGCTCAGAGCAATATTTTTCTTCCCTGTTATTACTCTGCCTCCCAGAGCATCCCTCGCAGGCGCAGAGAGGGGGATGGTCACCCCCGCAGCAAACCGCTGGGACCCAAGCCGCCCAACGAGATGCTTAAGTGACACAGTAAATACACATATGTGTGTGTGTGTACATCTATAGATGCACACACTTGCATGTATATGCGTGCATCTACATGTATACACAAAAATACATTACTCATAAAAACATTATCATAGAATGGTATACAAGTAAACAGAATTATAGAATTATGTACAAACATAATACAATTATATACGTACAGTAAAATAGAATTATATACAAGTATGGATTTATATATAAAAAAATAAAAACAATTCAAGAGCAAAGCTGGCAATCAAAACCAGTTTGCTGCTTCACATTAGCCTGTCTCTTCATTTAACAGCAAAACAGGGGTTACTTGCTGAAACAGAAAGGCTGCGGATTTGAGAGAAATAAAAGAAAAATAACTACCTGACCCGGCACAGTCTCTTCTGGAATCCACTACCCCAGGAAGTCACGGAGACGCGCACCAGTGGAACAGACATCTTAAAGGACTGGATAATTTTATGAGCATTAATAACATTTGCAGCTATGCAAGCTAATAAAATGTTACAACGGTAATCAAACTTCATGCTTCAATGTGTAAGTTGATCACTTGTGAGCACTGGGAAGGAATTTCCTCTCTGGTGCTGTTGCACTGAGCAAGTAGCCAGCTGTGCCACAGGGGCACTTTTTTTTAAAAAAAGATAAAAATAATAAAAAAAAAAAATCAGTGTCTTTGCTGCTGTTGCTGTGTCTTTGATTTGGTTTTCTCCTTCTGCAGTAGCTGGCACCCACCAAAGAGACTAAGCTCACAACATCAGTGAGATTTTTGCTGTCAAATTCCTACTGTTTCTTGGTGCAGCTTGGGGACAACATCTCTGCCACAATCCGAAAATAATATCACTTTACTCTTGGAGGGTTGTTCCTATATGTTGGCAGCAGGCTTACGTCAAGCTTAACCTGTCATTCCAGGACCACAGATCCCACATTTAGTCTTTACTGTTTCCATACTGCACGAGTTGTGTTGGCCAACAAAGCACTGGCTCTTCCAGTAACGTTCTGAGCACCACCAGAGAAGAGCTCCAGGTATTACCAGGTAACCTAGGCAGCTTTTGAGCTGTCTCTGCCGATCCAGAACTACCCAATATGTTATTTATAACAACCGAGAAGCAACCTTGGTATTTCCAGTGTTTGCTAGTCTCGGAAGTTAATGCCCTCATAATTAATGAACTGACAGAAATGCTGCAATCTGCTGCCACAGGCTTTGCAGAAAAAAAAAAAAAAAAGCCAGACTGTGCTCCTGTGCCTACCCTTCTGTTCGAGGGAACCCAGACACAGTTCAGCCAGCTGAGGAGGAGGCTGAAGGGAGGATGGGACATAGCAGAGGTGTCAAAATAGTCCTTCCACTTAAAAATAACCAGCACGCAGGTTTACAGACAGAAGTCCAAAGGGCTGAACAGGACCACGGTGTGCTGTCCGCCACTTGGTGGGATAACACAAAAGGCATGGTGACACTAGCAAGCAAGCCACCTGTTCCAGAGCCATCCCTCTCCAAAACAAAAGCCCTGGAGATTATTGGCAAAACATCTGCTCCGGGCCCTCCACCAGCTTCACCGTGGTCAGACCACAGCAAGGTCTGGTGTGCTTTCCTGTGAAGTGTGGTCCTTGGGAATGCAGGATTACAGCCCCCTGCTGTACCTCCATCCATCCATCCATCCATCCATCCATCCATCCATCCATCCATCCATCCATCCATCCATGCATCGTGGTTAAAAACCACGCTTATCACCATGGTAACCAAATACCAACCTGATTCGTTCACTAAATCTGAGCAGCCTACACGCAGGCCTGGCTTCGCTGCTTGTGTTTCACCTGCCCTTGGGATCACCTGTTCTTAGGTCCAAGAGCCAGCAGTCTTCCCTTTCCTCATCCTTTGTTGGAAGAGGCAAGAGACACTTCCCCAGGACAGGAGGAAGAAACATCTTATTAGAATTAAGAAGTACACCACTTATCACCTGGGGTCATTTTTATTCCCAGATTCCTCATTTGAGCAGGAGAAGGACTGTTCCAATGAGAACCATAAAGATCCACCAACCAGCCTGGCCATGTATGAGTCTTGACCCATATTTCCTCCCCTTACTATTGGTCCTTAGAGAACATCAGTTCAACGTTCCTTTGGGAGTGAGGAGGCAAAGGATGTGAGGATTACATGTGTCAGTCATGCCTTCATCCCCTAACAATCATTCTCACCCTGACAGTGACCTCCAGGCCACAAAACCCATATTTTCTGAATACACAGCATCTGCGAACTACACTCGCTGACCTCCAAAGACCCTTCCAAATTACGCTTCCTCCTCAGCAGCAGCAGCAGTTGGCCCAGAACACGATATGCCCCGAGAAAGCAGTAACTTCCTCCATCAGGACAGGAAAGCATTTTAAATGACAATTAGAAGAGCACTGTCATCAAAGTCCGGAGCTGACACCACGTGTGCTGTCACGCACATGAAACCCCAGCACAGTGACAACAGCCATGGGCCCAGATAGATTTTAAAATTATAGGCAATAAAGTATGACATCATGATGATGTCATGGAAGGAGGAATTTAATTCCCAGCTCAGAGGCTATCAGTTACTGTTTTATTCTAAAACCTTTCATTATCCGTGTGAGCAATGAGCAGAATCAATCATTTCCACGGGTCTTTATGGCCACCATAAATTTTGAACACTTATGTCTCAGCCACCTTCCCGTATACATACGAGCCCATCTGTCGGCTCCCGCAATGCTCCCTCAACATCCCGGCGCTACAAAACCCACAAGCACATTTCAGGCATAATCACAGCAAATAAAAGAAATTCATGGCCGGTATGAGATCACACACATTTGGCTTTGGGGTTTTCAGATACCTGTCAGCTCTGCACATGGTCTCCTTCGCCGCCACACTGACACAGATGGGTACACCGTAGACTAACCTCCTGACACTCGCATGACCTTTAAAAGTCATTTTAAACTCTGTTTTGCCAAGCACTCTAAGACAGATGCTTCAAGAAGATCACCCGTTGCAGGCTACCCATCTCCACCCCGCTTCTACCAACGCACGCAGCGATAAATGTTAATAAAGTATTATTTTCACATATATGTAAAGCATACAGCACAGCAGGTGACACCAGAGGTGGAGGCGAACCTGCTCTGACAGTGAAGAGGAAGGGGGAATATTTTGGGATGTTTTTATGAGTAGATGACACCAATCTCACTACTCTCACAAATACAATCTGGCTCATGTGGTCTTACAGACAGTTAACTCGGTCTCCATAAGACCTCCAGCAGTGGTAAGGGATGGATTTTTCATAAGATTCTTGATATAGATGTGGTGCCCCTTGTCTCCCCTCTTATTCTTTTTGTTTATTATTTTACCTGTTTCTGCAAAAAACAAAGCAGTGACACAACCTGATAGATATCTCCTAGAGTATCAAAGTATATCAGAGACCTCTGGACTGTGTTATTTCCAGTCATAAGCTAGGAAACTTCTCCATCGCAATGTACTGCCATTTCCAATTTCCTGACCTCCATAGTATTAGATCAGGCCAAACAGTCTGATCTTTACCAGGTACCTTGGAAATACAGAATAGCCTTCTGTTTGATCCCACCCAGTTGCAAGATGCAATTCCCCATACGTATTAAAATAGCAGGACTGACTCATTTTCGTCAGGTCCAGCTACACTTGTCCTGCTAACAGCTTATAGACCCCATGTAGAAAACTCATCACGTACAAAAGTGATCCCCCTGTGTTACCGGTGCAATGGGGAAATGATTGCCGGCTGCTTGGGACTTTCTAGATATCCTTGACGCATTCTCAAAATCCCTGGCCAGGATGCTTAATAGTGGTGTCTTTAAGGGAGTTCAGTTGATGGGCATTAAACATGATATCAAGTTTTGACAAGTGTTTAACTGTATGTTGATGTACGGAATAACCTTGTTGATGCATAATCCCTGGAAAAAAAAATCACAGCAATTGCTGGGCACAAAGTACTCAACTTCTGCTACGGGAAACTTCAGTAACAGTATCGGCTGGATCACAACTCAGTGCAGAGTTCACTCCATTTTCAAGATATTTCATAAGATAGACTTTACACAATCTCAATTCATTACTTCTGCAGAAAGATGAAGGATAACACTGGGTTTTAGAGATGAAAGAATTTTGCAAGTCACCTTCTCTTTTCTCACAGGCAATGAATAACCCCGAGAACAAAGCAACCTCATTTAAGAACGGCTGTCGGACAAGTCACTTTTGAGGGAATTTGGGGGAGGCTGTTGGCATTCAGGGAGGGCAAAGAGCTGCTAAAATTCCTCACGTGACAGCCCACTTCAATTCTCAGGTCTTGCAGTCACAAAAAGTCGCTGCATCCATTCTGATCTGCAGCTCTGATTACTTGTAGGCATTCTGGAAGTGTGACTTTGCACTAATATCCAGCATTGAAAGTGATTTTAAAAAGCTAGTGAGTTTTCCTTAAGCCGATTTCCACAGTCCTCATTAGTAACACATGATTAACAGATAATTTTAGGCAACTTCTGAGACAGCAGCCTGCGTGCAACACTTGCCACGCTCAACGTGGCTAACACACTGTACAGCTATGTGTATGCCAACCAGGAGATAAAAAAATGGGCAAAGGATTGACTGTATTACCTAAAAGTTGCCATATAAACGTAGCTCAGAGTTAAACATTCAGAGCTTATGTGACCACAGGGCTAGCAATTACTGAATTTGTTACTGCTTCAACTATCATGACAGGCATTGAAATAAATCTCATTTATATGACATACAGCCATCTAAAAATGCATTTTTTTTTCCAGAAATTCTTCTAGAATGTCAATATGCTACACATGGCTCTGTTTTGAGACCTCTCCAGACTGGAGATCAGGAAAGATATACAAGCCTTTCAGCCTGCCAAGTTTCATACTTGTTAAGATTAAGCCCGAAATCTGAGCATTTTCTATACGGTGCCCCCGTGAATGAGATTAAGGGAGGCCTCTTGCCGTTAAACATTGGCTAAGCGCACGCAACACACAGCCGCTCGATCACTGCTGCATCCTTTGGAAGTGGGGCGAGCAGCTCCCTGCCCGCTGCAATAACCAAGCCGGCAGAATACGTGCGGCGAGTGGGTTGGGCAAATCCAATTTCCTTCCCCTGGCTGCAGGGATTTAAAACCACCTCTCGCTTCGTCCCACAGGGTTCCCTAAAGGCTGGGTTCCTCCCTGCTGCGCTCCAGGCACTGGTTTTGTATTTGCCTCTGTAGCTTGGGTTCAAGATCTTTCTTTGGAGCCTGAACCAGAACACAGGCTGGTTCCCCCCTCGCTCTTCTTCTGCCAATGTCCCAGGCTTTACGCAATGGAGACAGGCATCCCCACCCACCTACTGGTACCCTGCATCCCCATCCTCTTCGCACACTGACACAGTCACGTCAAGCTAGAAGACAGGGTAGGCTGAGGGGTCTCTCAGCTCTTCTGGTCCAGGGATGTCAGCCCTCCCAGATGCACGGCTTATGTCAAAACCCCACCAGCATCTCCCTCAGGAGGTCCTGCCTCCGACTTTAGGGTGGTTGCATTCCTGAAAGACGTGGTCCTCAGGCAACGCCTTCACCGCACTGTTCTTTCCTTAAATCCTTAGGAAGGGGACATTCTGGGAGATGCTGTAACTGGGACTCGTCACACCTACCCACCGAGCAGCGAAGAAAACCACCTGTTACGTTCTTCCATTTAAGTACCGTGCTACCACAAATTACAGCTCAATTAGTCTCTCCTGGAATCCATCACACATCTCCGTAAGAGCATGGTCCCAGCTACTGTGCTATCCAGGCAAGTTGAGGCAGTAAATAGAACAGTCTAACTGGGGAAGGGGGGAGATGCCATTTCCTGATGTTAAAAATATCTGACACTTCCAGGAAATAATGGTATAAATAGAAAATGAAACCATTCCTCCTCCAAAAATATTTCATAATTACATGTCATAAAAATAATTAGGTTATGGTGAATTAGTACAAATGTTTACAACAAAATTGCCATGCAAAACATTATGGGTAATAACATGCTAATTGCTGTAGAAGCAAAAGCTGATTATGTTTCAGCAATATTAAAAGTTGCCAACTCGGCGCTTCTATCCAAGCTTCAATATCTCTTGGCGGTGTCTAGGGACACAAGGAAAACTGGTGATGAGCAAAGGAGATGGCAGGTAGGCAGGCCTGCGCCCTGCTCTGCCAAGCACATTCCTCGTTGAGAGGCAATTCCTAGAAAGCTCACACCAGATAATGCTCACCCTGGGCAACGTCGTGCCGCAGAACGGTGCTGAGGCTGAGCTGATGTGGCGTGCCGGTCCTGAGGCCCCTGCAAGGATGGATTACTCCGTCTCTACACCACCTTCGCCAGTACGTCATGCTCCACTGGGTACCTGCTCAACTGCCTGACCCATCCCAGCTCTCCCCGTGGCTTCAGGTGTAGGGCACAGTCCTCCTGGTCCAGCCATCAGCTGCCACACCACCTGACCAGGAGGCACCAGGCCACAGTATGCACCAAAGCATGGTCTTAGCCCCTGGCTGATCCCAGGGCAACGCGCCCTCCGCTCCTGTTTCTGCTGCCCGGCACTATGAGTCCTGGGAGGGTACCCCGTTCCGATTTTGAGGCAATCCTCCAGCCAAGTTAAGAGCAGAGAAGCACACATGGATCCGCATGACGAGCAACGCTCTGCACAGAGGTGCCCTCTGCTTGATGGAGCGTGCCAGCTATTTGCTCAGCTGCATGTCTGGAGCCTTTGGACATGATAACGAGCCCACACCACCTTATCTACACACAACCTGAAGCGTTCTCCCTCCTGCTTTTGGGAAGAGCAGGGGTTGCCACAGGGTTGCTCCCAACAGCCGCCACACGTCAAGGCTGAGAGGCAGCAGCAAACTCTTGTCCATTCCTTCTCACAAATGCTCCCGTGCCGGCCACATCCCTTGGTCACCAACAGGCAGCCAGAGGATGGCTTCTGCCCATCAGAGGGTCTGGAGCTGCTTTTTTCAGCCCACCACACATTGCCTCCATACTCCCACTCCACGGAGCTCCTGCCCTAGAGGACCGCAGGTCTCCAAGGGGTCACTGAGCTACGCGTGCTAGCAGGCTGCGACGTGGTTTGCGGTGGCCACTGCCCGAAGATGTTTTTTTGCATTGCGTAGATGTCCTCCTGTGAGAGGAACTGTCTGGAGCCCACACCTCCATCCTGCTGCTCAGCCAACTCACGCACCCGATGCTTTTTGGGGTGGATGACCTGGATCCATGATGTCCCAGAATTGGGTTCTACATATTTCTAGAGCTTGAGCAGATGTGTTTCACACATCCAAATAAATCTTTCAGGTTCCTTATGGGCACGTTTGCTTGTCACCAGATGTGGCTAACCGCTCCCTCACAAGGAGTGCGAAGTAAAGTTTGGACGTGTTAGCTGAAGATGTGAATTTAAAGTGGATTACTTCAAAGTTAGTAAGTCCCTACAGGGTGCTCTCATTCAGAATAGAAGTGACATTAATTGGGTTTACCAAACTCATTTCCAAAGCAAATGATGATAAACCGGATTATGTTTGAATGAGGGCATTCACACAGAAATTTAACATAGTTTAACTAATCCTCTTTAAGAGCAAATTGGGCTTAAACCCTCTAAGTGCCCCATATTCCATTCTCCCGCAGGGGAGGTGCCGAGTTTTACCTTTGAAGACTTCATCATCTTCGTCCCATTTATTTTTTTTAACGTTTGGAAACAAGGTGCTTTCCAAAAGGCAGAAAGTCCTCCTCACCCTTTTACCAGCGCCTGGTAATTCTCAGACCATTGCAGAGGACAGACGACCCAAGCAAATAGTCTGAGAGCCGACAAAGCCCATCTCTGCCACGGGCTATGGACCAGCCTGACACCTGCCCCAAACCCTACGCATCTCCGCAGACCTCAGCGATGCCCCTCCTCATCTCAGCCTCCCAAGTTTGCAAATACTGAGTGAAAACGGCCATGGAAAGGGATTTTTTTAATTCTTTTTCTCTTTTTTTTTTTTTTAAACAAAGCATCGTTTCAGGCATTAATTCTGACGCCAGCTAATGAGAGGCTTTGCTGCGAATAGACTCAGGGAGCGGTTCAAAGCCTGGCCTCTCCCTCCCGCTCAGCTTCATGGTGTTAAAAGTGGTGTTGCGCGGCGCTGGAGCACTACCATCTGTTGCACCCCGTTCATTATGCACCGAGTCACGCGGGGCAGCTCCCAGCAGAAAGCAAAGACGGAGGTAAACTAGTATTTGAAAACAAAGGAGGGCTCTCTCCATCCTAATTAGCGGCAGGTTGCAGAGTGCAGCGGCAGAAGGCGAAGGTCACTTCCCACAAGGCTCCGCTCAGGATGCCAAAACACCCACTTAATTCAAGCGGCTCAGCGGGCAGAGGCAGACCAGAGCAATTACGCTCCCTGGATTTCCCTAAGGAAGGTTTTAACAATGCAACTCTTATGAAGGGAGGTGGGGGGGGAAAGATGACTGCAGGAGCTCTTTATTCTGCCACCTTGGAGCAGGGGGGAGCGCAGTCTGCCCTGCTACCGACTCCTCTTTGTGTCTCTGCGCTGGGAGGTGAGCTTGGAGATTTGGGGGTTAGGTTCCCCCCCCACTCCCCAAAGAAATGAGTAAGAGCCAATTTTAACATTTTAAAAAACAAATCCCCCAAAAAACAAAGACCCTTTGTAGCGGGGTCAAAATCACTCTGAGCACTCCCGGTGTCTTTCCAGATGCTGCCGACGATGAGAAGGAACCTTTAAAGGAACCATCTAAATGTGAACTCTGGGAGCCTCCTTGGGAGACGCAGCTCCTCTGCTGGGACACTCCACCTCGCTCAGCCCAACGATTCAGCTGCTCTCTTCAACAACTCGCTGCACCCCGGCCACCTCACGCACACAGCGCATCCAAAAGGTCAAAGTGCTGTTTTTTAACCTCAGTGGATATTTCCTCCTTGGTGATGTTCCCCCACATCTGGCCTCCTCCTCTCACCCCTCGCAGCTCCGTGGCGCAGCGACTCTACCTTCAGAAGAATCTCGGCAGCTGTTGACACCTTCTGCCGATGGCAGGAGCATTTTCCAGGGGTGCTGCGTAGGAACCCAACTTCCTTCACCCCTTCCAAAGGCTCCAGAAAGAGGAATTCATGGCAATTTTCAGTGGGAAAGGAAGGCTGAGATTTCTTTTTATTATTTTCTTTTTTTATTTATTTTTTCACGTCCGTAAACAAGAGATGCAGACACCATCTGGATCCCTCCTCAAAGGCTTCAGATAGGAAATATTGTCCAGACCCCTCTTCACTACTCCAGCTAAGAGCAAGCGGTCGCCATCACGTACTACAGAGGATCCACCCGGCTCTGTTCTTGGACAGGGAACTACTTCAGACAGCAGCTCTGCAGGAAGCAGAGCAGCCATGGGTTCAGCACAGTTTCCTTTAAACCGTTTGTAAAATACTTTTCTGAAGACAACCTGCAGCTCTCTCCCTCCAACACGCTCTGCTCCGTGCTGTTCAGCAATCATCTCCCGGCACCGAGGAGTCTACCAGACCTACTGCTTCCCAAGCCTGAGTCACAGCCAACTCCTGCAGCATGAAGCCACCCTTTGCATCATATCAGCAACCCCAACAACCCAGGAAAAATCCTTTAGAGATGCAGTCCGTCCCCCCCCATATTTCTTCTCCCAGCTCCATCAACAGTGACTAATGCTCAGCATTGACATTACAGAGGTTTCCAGCTGTTTATAAGCGGCCCATAAAATAGCCAGCAGGTCTTGATAAGGCTCCGGTGTTTGTGCGTCACCGCTTCGCCTGCTGTTCCCAGTGAACACAGCTGGCGCAGAGCTAAGGGCACCAGATCGATGGGCACGGAGCACGGGTTTCCACTGCGCGCCACACCGGTTTGGTCGCAGGCTGGAAAACCTTCATCTGTCCTGGCGCATCTCTTGGCATCAGATCAACTTTGCAGGTCCGGGCAGCTGGAGCTGAAAAGTGGTTTTCTTCCTGCTCGGGAGACGTTTGCCAGGTCTCCTCTGAAAGCGCTAAGAGATGGTTTTAAGTGCAGGTTTAGCCAGACCTGCCAGAAAATAAGAGTGATTCTCTAGGGTGCGTGGGTTGTGGACTTTTTTGCCACCAGGGATGCATGGCTCTCCACTAAGCTGGTGACACCGCCGTGCCTCCATCATCCATACTAAAATGCTGAAGCACCCCTTTTGCTGCGCTCCCAGTCACCCCGGCCATGGCGCTGGCCACTACTCCCCTGATGGATCCCGTCGCGGTGGCAGCTGCTGACTCTTTTTCTGTTGCCCAGATTTTCTCTGCGAACACTTACTGAGTGATACAACCCACACTCACATCAAACCACCACCGGCCATCAGCAGCACCACCCCAGCACATGGGGCAAACACTCCCTTCCCTCCCGGCTCTCCATCAGTCCTGGTGGCGGTTAGCCGGTGGTCCAGCATTCAGCACTCCCAACCACAAGAACCGCGGCAAGGGCTCCCACGGACTTGGCCATTTGCCTCTTCTCTGCATTAAATGCAAACCCAAGAAAGCACCCAGGACCTCGTAACCAGCAATTCAACAAAGTTAACTCGGGCCAGCCTTCTTTCTCCTGGCACTCCCTGCCTGCAGAGACAGAGTTGAGAGCTGTTTACCTCTCCTCTACTCCGCCTCCACATCTCCAGAGTGTTTTGATGGAGTTATAGCTGCTCCCTTTTTCTGCGTGGGGTGGTTCTTTGCCCATTTTTGTCCCAGTCCCACGCGTTGTTGGGAGATGACTTGAGAGAGAAGCTGCTCTGCTCACCGAACCTCCTCTATGCATCTGGCAGGGCACCGGCCGAGCGCAACAGCCAGGCCCAACACAACTCATGCTGTTGTTTTTGAGAAGTATACCCCTTGCGCCTACTGAGCTTCAGGAGAGGGTGGAAATGGAGCACCCTCCCAGCAATTTAACCTTCGCTGCCTTAGCTGGGCAAGATAAATGGTGTTTATTGCAATCGCTTTCCCACGTGCCAAACATAAAGCAAAATGCCAATCAATGCGGCTGCCCCACCTGATGGTTTTATTTCTCTCATCCCCCCCTCCACTACCCGCTTTTAATTTTGCTGTGTGCCGGAGCTCTCGGTGGGGTTTGCACCGCCGTGATAAACCAACAGGTCCCATTAACACCCAGCCCACGGGCAAGAGCAAGAATCGCCATTTTTTCTCTCTCTTTCCCTTTTTCTTTCCTTTTTTTTAAACTCTCCCTCTATCAATATTTGATGAGGGCAATTTCAAAGACTTGTTTAGTATGATCTCTGCATAAGGAGTCCTTCAGAGTGTTTATCACGTTCGAGGTATAATTACATTCAAATCCTGAGACACAGTTGCCAGGGTTACAGCTGCTGGTGGTTCCTCCAGCTTTTGTGTATCTGGGGTTTCTCACCGCCCCCTGTGTGCGCCCGCACGCCCCACGCTCTCTCTGCTCCTTTTGCTGCTGGGGTAGGAGAGGAGGATGACGCGCAGGTTATGGACCAGCCAGGGTAGGTCACAGCCTGAAGAAGAAGTCAGCATCACCACGTGATGGTGATGAGGGAGAGCTGAGCAGAGGGTTGAATGTTGCTGACAAAAGTATTGTAGTGAGAACCTCAATGGCTGTAGAAGCTCCATGGAAGGAGAGACGGCAGCGTCTTTCCTTCAGCCCATGAATCCCAAGTCAAAATGAAATCTAAAGAGCAAAGACACAAATTGCCAGGGATAGGGACTGCAGAATCCCAAGGGAGAGGTCCAAGAGAGGCCAATGCTGCCATCACGCCAACCTGGGACCTCCTCGCACTCTCAGCCTTCCCTGCCACGAGAGGCGGAATGACCACGCAGCCCTGCCACAAGCTTCTCTGGCCTAACCAGGCCAGGAGAAGACCTCCTGAGAGGCACCCGATGCCCGGGGACACCAGCTCTACACGCACCAAGAGGACACAACCTCCATGTAATGTATTCCTGGCATGAACCTGGCCTAAAGCATATATATATATACACACACATTAGAGGCTATTTGCTGGAGACCCAGGCTCCTGTTCCTGGCCATGCAGAATGGGGAAGGGGCTGCCAGTTGAGGGGCTGTGCAGAAGCCCAGCTACAGCAGGGTCGTGTGCGGGACGCCAACTGCGGCCACTGGAGCTGGGAGCAGCCCTGGCTCCACTCCTAGGTGATGGTGTGGACCTACTGAAATGCCCCCAAGACCCTACTATACTGGAAGCTTTTCGCAAGGTGGAAAGGGAAAATAAAAGCCAGAGTGGTTCCGCTGCAACACCACATCCCCTTCCTGCTGCACCAGCTACTTGGAGACCTACAGGTCAACGGCAGTGCTTAACGGGTCATTAATAATGACCCTCACAGAAGGGGTAACCCAAAGAAAAACCATTCACCCCTCCTGCCCAAGCTGTGACGCTGAACACCGGCTACCCAGCTGTATTTAACTGCCTTCACCGGCCTCAGGACAGGCAGAAACTCAGCTCATACCTTGCCTTTCCTGGACAGCATTGGTAAATGCTATTTTACCCATACAGCAAGGAACAGGAATTGAATTGTCTTTGTTCTAGTTCCAATTTTAAATAATATGAACCTCCGTACAATAGGCAGCGTTATCACTAATCCCCACAGCTGANGTGGGAAGAACAATTATTCTAACAAAGGATGGAGAGGGAGAGGAGGGGGGGAGAACAACCGCGGGCTCCTTGGGTTATATGGAGGGTGAACACAACTCTTGTCAATTCACGATAAATAAATAATAAAATAATAAAATAAAAAATAAGAAATAAAAAACCAAACAACTGCAGTGTGAAGGCCTGGTAAAATATTTACAAATATTTCAATAATAGAAAAAGCTACCTGCTACAGTCAATAGGTTGTAAAACAAATTCAGATGGCAGCTATTGTTTACCCCTAAATCAGCTCTAATGCACTGGCAAATGTGATTATCAGCATTCTGCGGGGAACAGCAGCATCAGCATTCATTACAGGTGTGCTCAGTAAAGGCTCTTTTGGCCACAGGTTCATTTGTAATTACTAAAATGCATCTTGTTAGCCTGCACCGAGCATGCAGCAAGTTCCAGATTTCTGGGTGCCGGCATGCGGTATTGGCTTTAATTTATTATGTGTGTTTTATGTATTATTTTACTGTGTCAATGCCACAGCGCAAACGAGAAACCTCCATCTCAAAGGCACCAAACGGCATGTGGCTCAGCATTTTGTGTCACCTCTGTGCTTTGGAGCTTGGCACGTTCTTTGTTCCTAAGGGAAAGCTTTGACATCAAGGACGAGCAGACGGAGAGCTGGCAGCCGTGGTGGCTATTCTCCCTGCCAGGCGTGGGAAAGGCACCGCCACGGTACCTGGGTGTACAGCAAGGGGAGGACAATAACACGGGAACGGGGAAGCCATGTTACATCCCAAAGGGCATAAACCACCCCTGAGCAATGTTGTTATCCAAAATAACAGCAAATACAGAGAACTGATAGGAAACAAAACAAAACAAAACAGAGGAAGGGAGAGAAGCCACGAGATAGTTTGCAGCGTGAGATGTGAGCAATGCACGCAGCACACCTCATCTCACTTACCCGAGAGAAAAGCAAGGGCAAAACCACGCGAGGAACCCTGGAGGAGCAGTGCCCAGGCTGCAGCCTGGAGCTTTTTGAGGAGAGGGGCTCACCTTGGACACATCTGCAAGGGAAAGCTTGGGTCTGATGGTTAAAAGGACCAGCACAGGGAGACGCCAGAGCCACCGGGGTCTCAACACCTCACCCAAAATGCACGTTCCCATTCCTAAAGCAGAGGGCCGGGCAGAGATCCGACCCTAAGTATTTTTGGCTATCGGGAGGGAGGCTGAAGACATTGGGGTGAAGGTCTGGAGCGGCGTGAGGAGCACCGCTCTGCGGTCTCGCCTCAAAAGGCGGCAGTACAAAAGTCACAGCACTTATCAGGGGAAGGAGATGGGAACGAGGTGACCGCCGAGCATGTCTGAGCATTCAAATTACAAGCAGGGCTTGTAAGGGACGGGATCTGACATTTCATACCTCTGTTTGTAAAGCGCTTGACATTCACGATAGCGGGAGCGGCACAGATAGGCACTGAGGCCTTCTGGCTTCCTGGGCAGCTGCGTGTGCCACTAAAAACAGCCTGGCTTGCCCTGTTTGCTAGCTGGGTCCCCGGAAGACACGAACGCAGGGAGCCGCGTGTCTTCCAGGAACACCTGTGGCATCCCTGGGACAGACCACGGTCTGGCTCCTGGAAAAATCACCTTACCCCTGTGCCCAGGGCAGGGGGGTTGGAACTCCACGATCTTCAAGGTCCCTTCCAACCTGAAGCATTCTATGATTCTATGATCCCCGTGTGCCTTAGCTTTCCTCCCCAGAAGATGGATCACCTCTTCTGCATGCAGGCTCTGCAGGACACGTACTGCACTCGTGAAGTGCGCGGCCCAAAAGAGCTGAGTTTTGATCTCACCGGGGGGCTCTGAGGAGCCGTTGGAAGAAAAATAAAGTTCAGCACTCGTTCCTCTCTTGGAAAGCTGTGCACTGCAGCACACTGGATGGAAATAACTTCTTTTAAAAGGTGCCTCACCTGACAGCAGCACAGAAGTTGAAGTGGCGGAGGGGAGAAGGAAACAATTAGCGGTTAGTGGCTCGGGCAAGCCTATGCTCGGCAGAAACTAGAGCCCTGGAACCAGATTTAGTGCAGGTCTCAGCCTGGAGCAACGTAGATGCCCCCACTGGTGTGGGCACCTTGGTCCCCAGCAAGGAGTCCCAAGTCCTGGGAGGTGCCCGGCCTGTCTGCTCCCCAGGGGGATCTCAGCTGGAAAGACAAGATGAACTTGGTGAGCAGCATAACCACATTACGGGAAGAAAGAAGATGGAGTAGCAGAGATCATCTATCAGGGAGGTTTAGCATCAACTACTGCTAACCCTCAGCTTCCCAACCCATCTGATCCCAAGTCTTCCTAGGTGATTTCCACCCCGTGGCAGACACTGCACTGCCAGCTGGCTCCTCCTTCCCCATCCCTTCCCCGCTCTCAATTCCACGTTGGCCTCCAGAGGCTCTGCTGACATGTGGCCGGAGAGTGGTCTACAAGAGCAGACGAGCCTCGGGGTGGTCCCAGGCTTTACAGGGCAGCAGGTCCCGGCCAGCCCGGGCTCGGGAAGGCTGATGACACGGCTAGTATTGGCACATAATCGTGATGGCACCACACGTGAATAGAAACTTATTACTAGCACGGTGTTAACGTACGAAGAGAAAGGACACGGGTGGTGACAGGGAAGGGAGCAGAGCCCGCGGTCCCCGGAGCACAGCCCAGATCCCCACTCTCTAGCTCATCCACCCGGCTCTATCTTCTCCTAATTACATTAAAATAACACTCTCCCACCTCATTTTTTATTATTAGAAATGAACAGATTTAAAGCTTTTCCCCTCAAATTACGCTTCACCTGAGTAGATAATTAAAAGACTATAAAGGAGATACATTTTTATATGTAATTACGCCTACTTCTGCTGCTGTTATCGGGGCTTCAAAAATATTTGCAAAACAACTCAAAACTTTTATTTTGTCAGCGCAATAATTGTGGCTTGTCATGGCTATCCGTATGGGTGTCTCCGCTCTAATGAGAGCAGCGTCTGGCAGGCAGCTTTGCTGAGAGAGAGAGGAGAGCAGGGCGGGCGGGCGCTGGAGCTACAAAGCATCCCAGGCAGAAGAACTGTGCATGGCGTGACAGCGGGACGGCACGGCCGCGGGCTGGCCCGGAGCTCACGCCCAGCCCAGGCACCGGCAGCTGCTGCTTCAGAAAGGAGCAGGACGTTTGTTTGCGTTTTTAGGGGGAGATGGGAGGAAGGAGGGGAGGATGCTCAGGCTCTTGGCTTGCACAGCAGCACAAGGTTTGTGCCCCGTCCGTCGCGTTAGTGGACACATGCAGGGCCGGATCTCCTCCACGCGCTGCTGGATGCACCTGGTGGTGTTTCACACACCGAAGGCTCAGTACAGAATCACAGAATGGTTTGGGTTGGAAGGGACATTGACAATCATCTCGTTCCAACCCCCCTGCCCTGGGCAGGGACACCTCCCACCAGCCCAGGTTGCTTCAAGCCCAGTCCAACCTGGCCTTGAACACCTCCAGGGATGGGGCAGCCACAGCTTATCTGCACAATAGTTTGGGTTGGAAGGGACCTTTAAAGGCCATCTAGTCCAACTCCCCTGCCATGAGTGGGGACATCTTCAACTAGATCAGGTTGCTCAGAGCCCCGTCCTACCTGACCTTGAATGTTTCCAGGGATGGGGCATCTCCCACCTCTCTGGGCAACCTGGGCCAGGGTTTCACCACCCTCAACTGTGAAAAATTTCTTCCTTATGTCTAGTCTGAATCTTCCCTCTTCCAGTTTAAAACCATTACCCCTTGTCTTATTGATCCAGGCCCCGCTAAAATGCTCGGCCATACCGGCGTGGCACCCAGCAGCCACCTCCCTGGGCAGGCTCGTACCACAGGCACGTGGGGAAGAGGGGCTAATCACCCACCACGTGCGGGAGGCTCATGCAGAGGAGCTGAATCTGTCCCTGGGCGTGGTGGTGGCACTCACACCTACATCCAGCAGCAGATGTGCATTCACATTCCCCATGAGACCGGGCTGGAAATCGATGTTTACCGCTCCTCAGGAGGATTCCTCTGGTTCGGGAGGTGCATCATTGCCCACCTCTTCCAGCAGAGACAGGTCTCGGCTGCTGACACCTCGATCTGGCTCAGCCACAGCTCCCTCCCAGCACCCCCCAGCACCCTGCAGGCTGACACCCCGGCAGCACAGCCCAGCAGCACTAATTAGTTTAGGCTCGGAGGCGACCTTGCCTGTCACCGGGGCTTATTAGCGCAGCTCAGCGCCGACGTGAGCAGGGTTCGGCACTCCCAGCCCCAAGCTGGTTCCCGGCTATCACACACATCACACCTCAATTAATAAACCCTCCCCGAGCCTAAAAACGATGCTGTCCTGCCACCTCCTGCCCCGGTACACGCGGCTTCTCTCCACACCCCATGTGAAGTCTGTTTGGGCTCAGCAGGAGGGAAAAACTAAAAAAAAGGGGTCCAGCAGAGCAGCGAGCTGGGGGACATGCCCAGGGACACACACAAGTACTGAGCTTGGCAAAAAGCTGCTGACTCAGCGCAGAGCGAGGGAGTGTGGAGAGCTGGGGAAGACAAGGAGCCTGGGGGGCACTGGGAGCGCTGAAGGGCACAGCGCCCGGGAAAGAGGTCCGAATAACGTCTGTTGGACCCTGGTGCAATTTGGAAAGTGGAGCAGAGGGGAGGGAAGCTTATCCAGGAATGCCTGCAGCAGCAAACGGGAATGGGGACCAGGTGAGGATGGGATGCTCCGCCACCCTAGGTGGCTCCCGGTGTGCCCACGGGTGAGCTCAGGACCACGGTTACAGCTTTGGGCAGGGCTGAGCTCCATGGCTGTGCCCAAGGCACAGCGGGTCCTGGATAAATAACCCGGGGGATTTCTCCCTGACTTGTCCTGGGGGAAAAAAAATCCCACAGTGATGGATGAAGCTGCTGAGGTGGTTTTATGCCGATTACACTTGTTTTAAGAAATTGCCTGGGGACCCGCACCAGTCAGGAACCACTTTAAGAACAGGTTCGGCTGCCTCCGTTGATGCTCTGTAGTCAGATGTGTAATTTGCGGAGCTATTCCAGACCTGTCCAGCGTGCAAAGCTGCACCTTCTTCTGCAGCATTAAGGCAGAGGGGCTTCCCCATGGTGGAGTCTGCGATATCACACCCCTATGCTTGCAGAACTAAGCGTTCAAATACAGGAGGGAAGGAGGGTCCTCACCCCCCACCCTGGGAGGAAGGTGCTGCTGGGATGAAGGATGTGCGGGGACCACCAGCGTGCGGGCCAGCACCGGGCTGGGCATCATCCACCCTCCTGCTGGGACACCCGGAGCCAGATGAGCACTCACAGCCACGGCATGATGTGCTGAACACGCCGGCTGCCAAACATGACCGGTCCACGGCAAACCGGTGCTCCCGGGGTGCCCGTGTGGCCTTGAAGTCCCCGAATCCGCCCTCCAACTTGCTGCATATAAAGAAGATGTAATACCCCATCTCCCTCATATCAGGGCACCAGGAAATAAATTCATTAGTGTTTATAAAGAACTAAGAAACTCTGATTAGAGAGCCATGGAAAAAGCCCACGAGGGAAATTAATAATTCGGCGTGCCGCGCTGTGCTGGGAAGGCGTGTGGTAAATAATGCATGGGCTGCGCGTGGCGCCAGGAGATAAAAGGCTCAGGAGCAGCTCCAGCGCTGCATGCCGCGGGCAGCAGAGGTCCAGGGAGGGGCAAAACCTCCTCTGGGCTGGGGTGATGCGTGACCACCTTGTAGTGCCGGGGCGCAAGGGATATATTTCGGGGTCCCGGGGAGCTTTGCGCTTGCCGTGCTGCTTCGGGGCCAGCTGGGGGGCGGGCGGCAACCTCTGCCAGGCAGGGTGCAGCAGGACCACGGGCCCCATGCTGACCCTCCCCAAGCCCTGCCTTTAGCCCTCCTGCTTGTGCGTAACCAGAAATAACCCTTGCTGCTCCTACACGAGCCAGGCTGAAGCTAACCCTCTCCCCAGCCCCACCTGCAGCGCTGCTTTGCCGTCCAGCCGGGGGGAGGTGGGCAAGCAAGGAGGCACCGGCATCCCCAGAGGGTCCGCACACAGCAGGGACAGTCCCCAAGGCCGGGGTGGCGGCAGAGACAATTTCCCACCCAGGTTTACGCTGGCACCGTGCTGCACCCCGTAGTGGAAAGCATTGCCCGCTTGTCCAAGGCAAGACGGGCGTGAGAGATGCTGCCCAAGGGCTGGTCCAGCAGGGAGCATCCTGCATCCCCGATGGAGGGGCACAGGAGCCCGGCCTGCAGCTCAAACTCTTCCCTCCTGCCCGGATCACAGGAGGTGGACAGCCTCTGCAGAGGAGAGGTGTTGCAAGTCGAAGCTCTTGCGATTGATTTTGCTCGTTCCCCGCGCTCATCACACCCAAGTGGCGCCAGCACGGAGGGTGCCGTGGGCAATCCCCCGGTGGCGGTGCACCGGTGTCCTCATGCCAGAAGCAATCGCACCAAGGGGTTGCCCTGAAACAGGGCTGGGGGTTTCCACTCCTGGTGCTGGTGGTGAGTCTGGGGACAGCAAGGGGGGTGGCTGTGCAGGTTTAATTAAGGCAGCAACTGGAACCAGCTAAAAGCAATTGAAGGGATGTCAATCCCGCCCCGTCCCGAGCACCCTGGGGTGCAGGGAGTATGCGAGCTCTGCGCATGCGGTGTGACCCGATCGATAGAAAAAAGCAATTTGGCTGGGGGACAGGCAGTGGCTTTCTTGAGAGACTCCCCCAAAACCTCTCCCACGGGGCCCGGAGGAGATTTCGACACAGCAGCCTCAGCCCTGCTCCATCTAAGCTCCCTGGCTCCGGCGCAGTCTCTGCAGCACCACTGCCGCCCGCCTGCCTTGTCCTGCAGGAAAGGCGCAGCACTTTTAACAGGCGCCGAGGCATCACCCGTAATTCCAGCAGATGCTGCCACTTAATGCAGGTTGGCACGTAACTTTATAATCGGACCATATTGCTCCAATTACAATTTAGCCTGTAGTTCTCTTGGGCTTGTCTTTTATTCGCCTTTCATTGCCAAGCGCGGGAGGGAGGGAGGGGAGGTGGGAGAGGACTGGGGGTGCACATGTCTCCAACCACCCCCTCCCTCGCTGCCATGTCTCTTTGTGCAGCCGCCACCTCCCCCGTTCCCCTCTTCCCCTGGGCCAGGGCTGAAGCCAACCCTCTCCCTCCTTTGCAGGGAGCATCTTGCCCCTGAAAAGCGAGGGTCTCCCAGCAGCCCCCACGGGTGAACCCCCGCCAGGGGCAGCCCCCCATAGCACCCCATGGAGCATCGTCCCTCCCAGGGAGCCGTCCCCTCCTCCCCACCCCGTGCTGAGAGCGGTCCCAGCTCCATTTTCTGCTTGTGGTGGGGGAAATCAGGAGTTATTTTACCCAGCAGCGGTTGAGTCCGGCTGGCATCCAGCGGGCTTGCCGGAGTATCGGGTATATTGACATTTCTGGGCGCTGCTGCGGAGTAATTGGAGCCAACACGCTGCTCCCATTTTTCAAACCTGAGAGACACGAAGGAGAGATTTTTCATTTAGAGAGTTAAGTCTCCGTTCTGGCTGTGACAGCCACCTGCGTCTGTATTAAAAGCTCAGGAAAGTTTTTGGGGCTCTGTGGGGCCCTGGGTAACGGACATCTCATTCCAGCTGGGATGCAGGCGAAGCTGGTGACTGGTTACCCCATGGTGGGGGTAGAAAAAAAAAAAAACAAAAACCCGCAGGAGCCAGAGCCTGCAGCTGTATAAACCTGTATCAGTGAGGTGAGGCTCCGTCGGGGACTGCCCCGGGACGGGCGGCTGCGGGTCAGGTTGGGCTAGCGACCCCGCCGTCCTTCGGAGCCCCATTAAGCCCTCAAACTGTCAGTAGGGCTCCTCCAGACCCTATTAAAAGGGTATTCCTGGAGAAGCCGCTTCGGGAATGTTAAGCACTGGCTGTAAACGTCTTTTGGTTACTTAACGGGAAAACTTCGGGGCGACCTGTGTAGGGGATACACCCTCTCCACGCCCCAAATCCCAGAGGATTCAAAATACACGAACGTTCATTTAAACCGCACTGCTAGCCCGTTAAATCAAGTATCTACTCAATTAAGAACACACAAACGACATCAGCTCTGCCCTCCGTCAGCAGCTGCCCGTTTGCATCTCGCACCCAGGAGGCTGGATGTTACGCTCTGGTTTCATTTGTCGGGATGGGCTTTGGCCATAAAAACACCCCGAAACACCCCCAAAAACTCCCAGTTGTTCGGGGCTTTGCCCTTCTCCCCCTGCATGCAAAGTGCGAGGCAAACCTCCCCGTGAGCCCAGGGCAGCGGAGCCCCGGCGCCGTCACCGTGAGCACGTTGAACTTACCCCATTCAAAAAAACCTATAGCAAAAAAAAACCCCAAACCCAGCTCCTAACGACCGCGGAGCCATAGCGAGAACTGAGAGAGACCTCTTGCCAGCAGCCCTGAGAAAGCCCCACATCGGCAATACCCCCGATGTGAGAATTACAGGGCAGCCAGCGACCTCAGTGCCGCGCCAGCTCCACCACCGGCTGAACCAGCGGACGCCTCCCTCCCCCTCTAAGATGGCCCCAGACCCACGGGGCACGGGAAAGCTCTCCCCACTTCGAAAGCTCTCCTTCTTTCCGAACCCCAAACCACCCGGGCGGTGGGTGCATGGTTCTAAATCGACCCATTGACAAAACTTCCCCATTTTAGCCCTCATCGTTGGCTGGGGGACGTTCCCTGAGGTCACACAAAGCTGGCAGGGTCAACCACCCTCAGGAAGCATCACCCGGATGGACCGCGTGGTCCCGGCCGGATAAAAGGCCCAAGTGCAGCCGATGCAAGAGGAAGAATCCATTTTCCTGCAGTCATTTCCACTAATCCTTAAGGCAAGCAGGTTCAAGCTAAGCATCAGCCTTTTCATCGACAGGTTCCAGCACGGCTCGGGCAAGCAAGAAGCTGCCGCATTCCCCCAGTGCCGACGGTGCTTTCGTCCCCGTCAGCGCTTCCAGCGTGGCTTCCCAAAGCGATCGCACCAGGAGGGCTTTGAAACGTACTCCGCAGAAAAAAAAAAACCCAACCAACCAAACCCCTGTGCCAAGTAAATCCCTACTCCTGGCTTTTTGCGGCAAGCAACCTGCACGAGGGATCGCCGAGAAGCAAGTCCCTCCAATTTAACAAATCGGAAAGCCAAACCTGCTCGACATGGAAATCCGACGTCAGTCAAGGAGCGACGACAGAGCGCTGCCAGTTCCCCAAATGAACATTCACGCCCAACTTTCACCCAGAAACGGGCAGCGAAGGGGAAGGAGAAGGATCGGGCTTTTTCATCGTTTTTATTGAGTGCAATTTTCTCTTTAGTACAATATTCTCTGAAAGTTACTGTTACAAACTCCGACAATTTCAACACAATCAACAAATTGGGGAAGAATGGGGGTGGGACGGGGNAATTACAAGGGGTGAACTCTTTTACAGACATCTCACTGGTTATGTACAGGACAGGGTACAGCCGGGCTGGCACAGGGCACGCCGGGGCTCGGGGGGACACGGGGCTCCCGCGATGCCTGCAGGGACCTCCCGGATCATCCTTCTCATGGGTGTCAATCCCCTTTTCCGCTGGCGCTGCTGCCCGGCTGCAACACTGGACTCAACGGCCCTGCAAGGCAAAGAGGGAGGGAAAGGAGAAGAGGGTGAGAATTGGCACGTCCCACGCTGGGAAACGCAGCACCTCCCCCCCCAAAAAACAGGCAGTTCGTTTTTGCAGCTCAGCCACACCCCCGCCCCGCAGCTCCCTGCCCCGCAGCCGGTGGGGACTGCACCCTCCGGCAGAACACAAAGGTTTCTTACAGCAGAGACAGCCTCTCTCGAAAAAAAAATAGGAAAAAGAAGGAAAAAAAAAGGGAAAAAAAAGAGAAAAAAAGGAAAAAACAGGAAAAAAGGAACTAAAGGAAAAAGGGAAACAAAAGGAAATAAGAAAAAAGGGAACAAAAGAAAAAAAGGGAAAAAGAAAAAAAGGAAAAAGGTGAAAAAGGCGGAAAAAAGGAAAAACAGAAAAAAGGAAAAGCAGTGATTAATTAATAAGCTGTCAGAAAAAATGACAGTTTCACTGAAAGCTCTCAATTTTTCCT
>VZSZ01008016.1:134512-157436 GCA_013398815.1 Ibidorhyncha struthersii
GGTTAGACATGTCCCAGTAGGGCCTCTCCCCGAACGACATCACCTCCCACATGACGATGCCGTAGCTCCAGACGTCGCTGGCGGAGGTGAACTTGCGGTAAGCGATGGCCTCTGGCGCTGTCCACCTGACGGGGATCTTCCCCCCCTGCGGAGAAAGGGAGAGCAGCTGACAAACAGCTCCCTTGGCAGAAGGACCCGGACACCCACGAGCCACGGTTGGACCCATCCTGCACACCCCCGGCCACCAATCCCTGGGGATCCCGATGAGGAGGGGGCAGGAGGTACCCCATGGGGTGAGGAGGCAGGAGGCAAAAAATGCCTCCATGAATTTATCTTGTACCTGTCGTACCTGCACAAAAGGGCTTAGCTAAACAAAACAAAAGGGTTTATCTCCGAGGGTTTATCCCACTCAGGTGTCACCCCTGAGTGACACCTCCCCAGTCCGGCTGCCCTGCGGGACCCGGCACATCGGTGGCCTGTCCCCAGGTCCCTTCCCAGGGAGACATCAGGTGGCAAGGGCTACACAGGACTGTGCTGGCGCTCGTCTCGGGGAAGGAGCCACAGGTATCTCCATCCCTTGGCCTTCAGTGGAAACAAGGTCTAACCTAAGAGCATCCTCTATGGCATCATCTGGGCTCCCACATCCTTCCAGCCCCGCTTTTGGAGTGGGAGGCAAAAAGCAAAACACCTTTAAGCCCCAAAGGAGACTTGGAAAGCACCGGAATAGGAAAGTGTCTTTGGCAGAGTGCCCCTCATTTCTCTCAAAAGCTCAAAATCGGGCTCAGCGTCTCAAGCCACCCCATCAAGCCAGGGCAGGTCCCAGCTCCTGGCAGGACAGGAAGCGCTGGAGGCCATGCCAAGGGGGCAGGGATGCTGCGGAGGGGCAGCACACACAGAGGGACTGCTCCCTGGGCAAGCACCGCTAAAACAACCGCCAAAAAAAAAGCGCCAAGGGATGAAGAAAAACCACAGACATGCACGGTATTTAGTCCGGGCAGAACTGCCTTGTAAATCGTTTAGCACAATTGTTTTCCATAGCCTTTCTGACAAAGCGTCAGCTGCTCTTGAAGGATGAATGGCAAAAAATTTGATTTGAATAACTACAAATGGAGAAATTAACTGCTAGGTTGTTTTTCCTGCCTTTTCGCCAGAGCTAAAAACCTGCTGTGGGAGGCAGAGTGATGTAATTGCAGGCCCAGCATCGCTTCCCAGCTGCCGGGGAGATCTATTGTGGCCTAAATTAAATAAAAACACAGATGAGAATCTCTTTTATCTCTAAAGGTAGGGAAAGGCTACTTCCATGCCTTATGCCAGCAGCTACTGCCCGGGGTCTCAGAACAAAAACTAAATGATGGGTGTCTGCTCAAAAGCTGCTGCCTGCAGGACAGGTGTGGAGGGGAGACGTCCCACAAGCTGGGGAGGAAGGACGAGAGGCCGCAGTCGGGCCAAAACCACAAAGCCAGTCTCGAAGGCACGTCCATGGGTTTCCCATTTTGGAGGGCAGAGTCAACCCCAGCACCTGGGCGCAGCGTGGCAGCCCGAGACGCCGCTTTTGCAGGAGTCGCTGCAGCCTTTCGCTTGCACCCAGCGCACGCTCTGTTAATTAATCGATTAGATAAGGTCAACGGGTAGCTCAACCCCTTCTCTTCTGCTCAGCCTTAACACCAACGAGGGTCTTGTGAGCCTGTTGGCAGGAGGATGGCCATGGTGGGGAGCTGGGGGGTCCCCCAGGGTGGCGGGAAGCAAGGGGAGAGCGGGGCTGCCATTACCTACGAATGAGTTAATTAATGACGAGAAGGGTGGCTGGGGAATAGCGCGGCTCCCATTAGGCTTGCCTCTTTAATTAACGCCTGGAACAAGTTTCCAGCAGAGATAGGCAGACCAGACCTGGAGTGCTGGGGGAAAGGGAGTCGTGCCGTCGGGAGGTGCTCCCTGTTTCCCCTTCCCGGTCCCTCCAGGGACTCCTCCGTGCACCTTCCCTCCACAGAGGACAGGGAAGAGGCTTATCTGGAAACTGCTGAGGGCAAAAAGGTGCTTGGGGGATGAGGGAGGCAGAAAACTCAGAAAAGGGAGGAAGAGAAAGGAGGGAAGAAAGGACGCTGGGTGGGAACCACAGACAGGTTCTCTGGGCCATGAGCCTACGTGGTGGGAACCTTCCTGAGATGCTCCCACCCACGGCAGAAGCTCCAGGGCATACATCCAGCACCCTTCTCCCAGGTCCAGCTGGCAGCGGGTGCAGGGAAGGCACAGGGGATGCTGGGCAAGACAAAATCTTGCGAGAGGTACCTACCAAGGAGCTGGTGTAGGTGGGGTCAGACGTATCATCCTGCAGGTAGCGCGAGAGGCCAAAGTCCGACACTTTGCACACCAGGTTGCTGTTGACCAGGATGTTTCTGGCAGCCAGATCTCGGTGCACGTAATTCATCTCTGCAAGGTACTTCATCCCGGCGGCAATTCCTCGGAGCATCCCCACCAGCTGGATCACTGTGAACTGCCCATCATTTTGCTGCGGTAGGAAAGAGCAGGCAGCAGGGGTGAGCGTGCAGACCCCACTGTGGGACCAGAGCCGCTCACCCCCAACCTTGGGAGGATGCTGCACCTCCCCAGAGGACTACCCAGCTGCCCTGCCCTGCCGGATTAAAGCAGCGGCATGCCAGCACCAAAACACTCGTGTTTGGGGGGTGTACGGCATAGCGCAACCAGCTCCCGAGCTAAGGAAACGGGCTGGGATTTACAGGACGGGACACCAACAACTGACTGCCGAATGCCACAGCTGAACAACAGCCCACGTGGCCCCACCTCACCTTACCCGCAAGAACGAGTCCAGGGCCCCGTTCTCCATGAACTCCGTGATGATCATGACCGGTCGGCTTTTGGTCACCACCCCTTCCAGCCGAATGATGTTGGGGTGGTCGAACTGCCCCATGATGCTGGCCTCACTCAGGAAATCCCGGCGCTGCTTCTCGGAGTAGCCGGCTTTGAGCGTTTTGATGGCCACGTAGATCTCCCGCTTGCCGGGCAACTTCAGGCGTCCTTTATACACTTCTCCAAACTCCCCTGCAAGTGTAAAAGCATCCACTACCACCTCCTCCTCTGCATAAAACACGGCAAAGAGTAACGGTACCTTGGGTGGTTTGGTCTCCAAACCAACCAGCTGAGAAATGTCAGGCGGTTAACAATTCAGCAACGCTCTCCTCTATAAATCTACTCACCTGTTCTCTTTAAAAGGGGCAACATCTGCCACTGAGAACATGTTTGGGCTTGCAACCTTCTCCAAGGTGACAGAGCCCAGCACCGATAGCGGCAGAGGCCGGGGCCGCTCTTGCAAACCCCTACACGAAGGATTTGCAGAGCGAGAGCATCAACATTTCAGGGCTACCTCAAATACAAGGTGTCGGCGTTGATAATCTCAGTTGCCTTTTCGCATGTCGCTTATCTTGGAATGGAAAATAATTGGGCTGTTTTCATCGCTGCCCTCTGAATTTAAAATACAGAGAAAGCGTCCTCTCGTTTTCAGAGGGAGAGCTTTTCCTTCGCCAAGGCAAAATTTGCCTGTGGAGGGATTACATTTAAGCCAGGTTTGCAGCCACTTTGCCTTGATGAGCAGCAAAGGGTGGCTGATACATCACTGAACTTGATCCCGACCAAACTAGCTCGTCGCTTGCTTACAGCTTCCCCCCGGCTTCTCACTTTCTCTTCTACAAGTATGACAGTTATTCAAAAATGGCAATAAAAGCAGCACAGATGACATACAGATATGTGCACGCATATGTATATATACATATGTATGGGAATATGGCAGAGACTAGAGCGAGATCTGCCTTTTTCTCATTATCTCATGGAAAAGGCAACTAAGAAATCCCAAGAGGCCCCACGGTCACCCAGTGAATACGTTCATGGAGCCTTTCCCACCTCAGAGGAACTTTAAGAGCAGAAACTAACCTCATGCCCACCCCAATCCATCACAAACTCAGGAATGCCTGATGTCTCAAGGCTTCCTTGAGGGTTTCCCAGTGAAGGACCATGTGTGCACCCCCAGAAAATTACTCCAGGTGGGCATGTGGCCACGCAGGAGCATTGGAGAGGGCAAGGAGGGATGCACAGCAGGGGATGGCGAGACCCACCTGCTCCAATGACCTCTTCGATCTTCACAAAGGATACATCGATCTCCTTGGCGAACTCTCGGACCGCCTCATTGGGGTCCTCGTAAGTGAAGGGGTCGATGTAGATCTTCATCCCTGGAGACCCTTGTCGTGGAAAATTCGGCAGCGATGACAAAAGGGAGAGAAAACCAAAAGGAGTTGTCCCACAGCCAAGAACTGGAGATCCCTGTGTCCTCACGCTCTCCATATGCCCGTGACGATGGCGGCTATCACTGTGCCCACCTGCGATACCTCTACAGACCCTTATTGTCCTCTTTGGTCCCCTCCAGTCCACCTGACCCTCCCCTGCATCCCCTCCTCTCCCTCTCTGCCCTCTGCTTCTCCTCCCTTATCCTTCCTCATCCTCCCCCCCCCCGCGATGGGAGCAGTTACAGACCTGAATTACAATTAGCTGGCTTTACGGTGAGGGCTTTACGAGGCTCCATGCATTAGTGAAGAAATATTTATTTACCCAAAAAGGCCTCTGATAGTTTTGTGGCTGCTACTAAATTGACAGAGTGCGGCAATTATAATCAACAACCTGTACAGAGCCGCAAAACACAGTTTTGCTGGCCTCCGTGACAACACGCGGTCCCTCGCACAGGGGCAACACGCGGCAGCAGGATCCGGCCACGCCGCAGGGAGATGCAGCAAGTGGGCTCTCGCCCTTTTCGAATGGAGAAAAAAAAGCAAAACAGGCCCCCAAACTCCCCAAATGGGGTTTGCAGACGTTGCGTTTGGATGCCCTGGGGCTTGCAGAGCTCCCAGGGGGCATGGCCGTGGGGCAGAGCATGGCCACCACCAACCCCAGGGCTCAGTGGGGCACCAGCATTATACTACGGTGCCCAAGGGGGACCCAGAGAGGACTGCTATGCCCCTTTGGAGTTTCAGCCATTTTTCACTCCAAAAGGAGACTGGGGGTGGCACAGCAGCCCCTCAAGGTCATCTCAGGAGGAGACCAGGAGGGACGTCGCTGCCTGGTCCTCCTCCCTGAGGTACTTCGGCATTACAGTGATTAACAGGGTTTGATTATGCTGTTAAGGACGTCACCAAGGGGCACGATCCCACCGCGCTGGCGATTCCCAGAACCTTTCTAGAGCAGACGTGCAGATGAACGCATGGACCACAGCATCGCTTCTGCGCAGCTCAACCCCGGGAATCTTAAATCGGCTCCCGGCTGCTTTGCAAGTTTGCTGGCAAGTAATTCGGGAGGAGGCACACAAGCCCCGCAGCAGGGCACCGCTGCTGCGAAACAGCCACTGAGGGAGAACTGCTTGCAGGGCCCCCGGGGCTTGGGAGGGACCAGGCAGGAGCATCTTTGTCCCCCCAAAGGGGGCATTTGGGGCAAAAGCTCTGCGCCTCGGAGGCAGGCGCGGAAGGCTGCAATGAAGCGATCTGTGCATCTCCCAGTTCATAAATCCCTTTACGGCTCTGTCTCATACACTTTAACTGCCCCATAATTTTTTTTACAAGAGCAGCTGATGCTCCAGCCAGGATTACAAAGGGATTTACAGGATCGTAACCGAGACTGACTCACTGATCAAAATATTGAAGGAATAAAGGAGACAATAATGCCCAAGTTTCCTGCCCACTGTGAACACAGGCTGGTTTTCAAACACCCTCTGATGTGCCCCGGGGTCTGCCCATGGGCTCAGTAAACACCAGATTCAGCTCCCCCCACGTCCCCATCCCACCCGAATGAGTGGGATTAGGGCACCTAAACCCATAACTCATCTATGCAAACTTCAGCCACCAGCTCATCATCACCATGTCGGCAAAAGCTGGATGAAATGCCGGGTACCGGAGCACAACATCAAAGGCAACCCATGCTGAATCTGCCTGCAAAGAGAGCTTTTGCGCTCTTGAAATCGCCCCGATACTCCTAGAAACTGGATTAGGCCGTTTATCACTTCCAAAGACGATGGCAAATTTTTTAATCACTTTTCCAAAGTTGAAGCGCTCTGCACTGTGACCCTGCCACCAGCGCTGGATTCCTTCTGACACCGTTTCTCCTTGGGAACAAATGTCATCGGGACAGAGAAAAACCCTTGCCTGCTGAATCGCTACGGCTTCAACAGGGCGCTTTCCCTGTTTTCCCTATCTCAAAGCTCCCGGCGAAGCAGCGGCAGAGATAAAGCATGAGAAATTACAACCCGAGAGACCCCATTTCACCCCAAAGCCCCCCTGGGGCAGTCCCTGCCAGCAGCAGGCGATCCCCAGGGGGCTCCCAGAGCCGCGCCGGGGAGACTGTAATTGCCGTGCCGCTAAACACGTGGGTGATTTGTTCCAGCGGATGCACTCGTTACTCCATTAGTCGCTCGCCACAAATTTCCCACCTGTTTCGCTCGAGTGTCTGCAATAACCGAGCGCCTGGAGTCTCCCTAACCTTGAAAGGGTTTTGCTGTGCAGCCGGGAGCCCCCGCACCCCCAGGATTTTGGGCACCGATCCTCATGTCGCTCAGCTTTAAAAACTAAACACAGGCACCCGCTTCATTGCTTTCCTGCCTGGTTTGAACACTCTGGGGTTTGGGGTGCTTGGGGCGAGCTAAGGAAGCACGCAGCGTGGGGAACGTTTCAAAACACAGCGAAAATGGGAAAAAGAAGTCCACCTGCAGCCCAACCTGGGTTTAGCCATCAGGCATCAAGTAAGTCTTCTCCCTGCCACCCATGGTGCAGAAATCCAAAGAAAAGCGGGAGGAAAAGCCCAGGTCCATTGTTAAGTATCACCTGGTGATGTTTGGAAAACAGTTTATTGTTTGCTGGGAGGTTTACGGCCCTCCACAGCCCCTCCATCACGTTGGGAGGGTTTGATATGAAGCTGAGAAGGTCAAAAGAGATCTAGCGTGTTGTTGCCAGCTTGGCTGGGCTCTCCTGGCTGCCTCCAAACCCTTTTCTTCCTGGTCAGCCCTCCGGTTTTCCTCTGCCAGGCTGATGGGTCCATCTCCATCCCTCCCCTCCGCTCACCCACCCTGCTCCCCGCTGCCCCAGCCATCCTTCACCCAGCCCTGCATCCCACCACCATCCCTTTTCCCCAAGCAGATGCCCAGGACACAGGGATGGTTTCTTCCTGCAGAAAAATGCACCTGGGAGGCATCTCTAGAGCGTAAATAGGATTTACATCCCATAGGGACAGGGCACGGAGCCTGTGGGCACCGGGTAGCAACTCCTCATCCTCTGAAGCTGCTGCTCTATTATCACTTCCCTCGATCACAACGGCCCGCTGGTCGCTTTGCCAGGAGCTGGAGGAGCTCCTGAGCGCACATTATACACAACAGACACCTCAAATTTATTCCGGTGCACAGTTCCACCAACCCACAGAGGTATCTGAAGAAAAGGCCCTTCAAGCTCAGGCTCTCCTAGTTGTTTGCCAAAGGGATCAGCAGCCCAAAGCCAGTTAAACCTTCTCAGTCACTGGCCACACATCTTCACCAGAGCAGGGTGCAGGGCAAGCATCAGCAACGCGGCCAGGATAGCAGCAATGCCGGCCACCAGCCCCCGCTCCCCAAATCCAGAGTCCCTTTAGCTGTAAGAGCAGCCCAGCACCGATCCTAGGCCGGGCAGAGCCTGTGGCAGGAGCTCGATCCCCCTCCACACACCGCCTCTCTCCTTCCCTTCCTCCTTTGGGAGTCTTCACAGCATCTTCTCCCCATCTCCTATCCCACTACATCTCCCCCACCCCTCACATCCCCTCATTCCCCCAAATCCATCCCCATCCCCCGGAACTCCCCTGTTGCTCCTCTTTTCCCACCCACAATGCTGCACCACCGCAAGAGACCCCGCAAGACACCCTGACACACAGCTGTGGGTATCTCTACTCCCACCCTACGGTCTTCTCCATCTGCCCCACGCGGCTTTCATCCCCGCAACGTGCACGTTGGGAAGTGGGGCACACGCCGGGTGCGGGTTCAGGAGCTGTTTCCCCTGCCCGCTTTTCCCCACTCACCTCGCCCGGTGCTGTAGTGCTGTAGTTTATCGCTGTACACTGCCTCCTTGCTGTAGGCGCGCTTCCTGCAAGAAGAGGGGAGGAAAGAGCTGGGCTTGAGGGGCAAGCAGCTGGCAACAGCCCCAAACCGCTCCCCTGCCAGCAACACTCGCTGAGCGGTGGCAGCTCAGTGCTCTCTCCAGCTCTCTCCCCCTCCTCCCTCCCCTCCCATCCCCCAAATCTCAGCCAGCCGCATCTTACCACCTCCACCTTCCACAGACGCAGCATCCCGCAGGGACCCACCTACTACAGACAATGGAAATGGCCACCAGCGAGACAATGAAGACCACCCCAGCTGCTGCGGACCCCGCAATCAAAGGCAGCTGCTCTCTCAGCTCCGACTTGTAGTCATCTGCAAGAGAAGAGGGACGGGGTGGATTCTCCCTTGGCACGCTCATGGAGCAAGAGGAGCCTCCTGGGAAGGGGTCCCATAACGTGCGCTCTGACTTCGTGGGTGCTGTTCCCATCGGAGGGTGGTGGGACATGGGGGATCCAGGCAGGAGCGCTGGTTGAGGCACATGATGAGCCGATGCTGTGTTGCACAAGGAAGCGTTGTCATGCTCAGCTCACACGTGTTTTGGGTTAAAAACAGAGAAGAGAAGGTCCTAAGAATCAAGTCAAACCAACTTGCATGGGCACAGTTTCCCCGAAGAGATGAGGTTCACAAGGTGGCTTTGTCCGTGCCTCTGGGGTTTCTCTTCCCTCAATAAATTGAAACCTGTTCGTCATTTCAACCAAATTTAACACGGGGTCTCACAGACACAAAGTTCCTACAAGTTGCAGGAAAGGAGGAAGAGAAAAGACCCCATCAATAACCAAACCAGCTGGGGAAGGCTGCACCAAGAGTTCACTCATATTAGACATCAGAGAGTCCACCATGCAACCGTTAACCTTGAGAGAGAGGCCCAGGAGAACCTGAGCACCTTTACTGCAGGGCCGCTGGTAGGTTTTTACATCTCAAGAGATGGCACGAGCCAACTCCTTTTGCAGGCAACCACAGCATCCCCTTCCACACTGAGCAGCCCTCAAACCCCCGGCACCTCGTCGGCCGCCCCCCACATCCCCCCAGCAGCAGGCTGGGGTGAAAGCCGAGGAAGCACAGGGAGGACTGGACGTGCCCGCAGCAATCCTGAGAAAGCCACTTGCCACCTCCACGTGTCTCCCCCGCGATTTTCCCCTTCTCCTGTCCTGCCCCGTTAGCGGCGTGGGTACCCACAGCCGCGCGGGTGGATGGTACCCAGCAGACCCCACAACTCCCGGGGGTTTCTGCAGCCCTCCAGAAACACCCCCCTCTCCAGTCATCCCCAGCAAGGTCTGCCAGGCTGTGCCAGCAGCCACAAGCAAGGGTTAAAATAAAATTCACTCCAAAAGAAAGCATTTAGCACCCTTTTATCTGTATTTTTCTACTCTGCAGTTAATTACTAGCAACTAGATTTATCTCTTGCACACCGCTTAAATCCTGAGAAATTCTCATTTAACAATCAATTATTATTTAATAATCTACACTATCCATTCTTATTAAATTTCAATTAATTGCTTATTTGAGGCAGGATTTTTCTTCTCGCTTCTCCAATTCTGAATATTCGAGGCATTGGCGGGGTTTATTACCATTTCCTTCCCTTTGGTTGCCCTTGGTCGCACGGGGCGACCCAATTTTAGGAAAGAAAGTAAGTTTTAGGAAAGACAGCCAGTGGGACCCACAGGTGTCACCCAAGTGGAGCAGGAGGCATGCTGGCAAAGGCAAGGAAGGGGGTCCTCGCAGGGACTTCAGCTTCCTCAGTGTGTGGAGGGGTAGGAGGACCACGAAAGGAGCCTTGTTTCATTCACCCACGTATGGGTTTGTCCCGAATTAATCAAAAACCCTCCCATGAGTTATTAGTCTCTAAAGGGATCTAGCGTTTGTGGGTGCAGGGAAGGGCTGGGGCCAGAGGAACAACAGCATGACTCTAGTGAGGAGGCCAGAAGAAGCCATGAAGGTTGTGAGCTGGCCCTTTCCCTTCGACATGCCACCTCAGGGTGGAGAATCAGCACTTAGAGACGGGTCTGACCCTTCCAGCTTTGCCCTGATGGCTCAGATGCGGCTCTGAGCACCCCAAGACAGCACCCCTGGACACCATCCCAAAAGAGCATCCCTTCCTCGGGGGTCTACAACCCTCACCGTGCCAGACTTCCAGCCGGTGGCAGAGGGGCTCTGCCACCGCCATCAGAGGCAGAAAAGACAAAATTGCAGCTAAATAGTGGGGGAGAAAACAGAGCTAAGAGATTTAAAGCAGATTACTCCTCCAGCTGGCGATTAATAAGACATTGCTGTAAATCACCTGGCTTTTGCCACGCTGCCCGCTGGGAGGGAGGTTTGCAGAGACAAGTTCGTTTAATCCAATTAAAGCCCAAAGCTGTCATTGGGAAACACAACCACCCCCACCCCCCCCTGGCCTTTGCCTCCCTGTCCCCCTCCTCCCGGACTCACCATCCGTCAGTGTCTGGAAGCACATCTTCCCGCTGTACTTGCCGTAGCCGGCCACAGTGCGGGCTCGGACCTGCACCACGTACACCATGCCAGGTCGCAGACCCTCGATCCTGGCCGTGTTGGTCTGGCTGCGGGCCATGGAGGAGTTGTACTCGTTGTGGTCCTGCGGGCACGGGCAAGAGAGACGGTCAGTGGGGACGGGCACAGGGGACAGGAAGGGGGATGATGCAGCCTGCAGCCCACCCGTCCCCATTGATGGCAGGGATGAGGTCTACCTGCAGGAGGATAAAGCAGTGGCCCTGGTTCTGCTCCAGGAGGACAAGCACCGGAGCCTGGGCAAGGTGGGTAGGACCCTCTCCTGGTTGCCCTCAACCCCTGACACGGAGGATCCCGCAGGAACAGGACCCATGAGCTGGCCTCTGGGGAGGTCCCCACAGCATGTGCCTCCCCGGCAGCCCCCCGGTCCCACCACAGCAAAGAGCATGAAGCCGCCGGGGGAAACAGTAAGAGCATCCAGAGCAAAAAGCACTCATGAGCAGTAAATTCCTCCTCTTTGAACCGTTGATGTCCCAGCACATTTCAGAAACATCATGCAGTTATGGAAACATCACTACGCGCCCGACGAGACCCTGCTCAAGCAGGTTTGGGGGCAACTTGCCTCTTCTGAGAGCCCCAGCCCCTACAGTCGCTGCTCTGCTGGCAGGGGTCCTCGTGCTAAACCTTGGTGGAAACCTCATGCGTCTCAAATCTCATTTCTTGCAACATTCCCCAGTGATTTGTTGTAAAGGGGCCGCTGGTGAGATCATCTAATTAGTCACGTTTAGAGGAATTCATTAAAGCTGGCAAGACATGGGAGGGATGGAACAGCTTGGGCTCGGCACGGTTCACCGCAAGGGTCGAGAGCATGTCCCCTGTAGGGAAGGACAGCTGCCAGCGAAAGGACCTGACGGGAGGCAGTGACCCAGGACAGGGACAATCCTGATAACCTTCACTGGTCGTTGCCGTGCCCCTCCTTTCCTCCCGACGCCGTCCCCACGCTGCAGGTCCCTGCTCACTCTAGCAGATACCAGAGCCAAGGCAGCAACGGGCACTGATGTGCTGGAGAAAATACTGCCCGCAGGGGAGGAATTACCATCTACAGCCGCAACACTGCTTCCCTTCCTCTGGTCGCACGTCGCTCCCATCCTCCAGAGCCAATGTGGGCGACCAGGCATCCCACAGCCTGTCCCACCATCTGGACCCTTCCCAAAAAGAGCCTGGCTCAAAATTCACCAGTGTTCCTCCTCTCCCAGCAAGCTCAGGACCTGAGCAGCCTCCCCGCAGCACCATACAAAGCTCCGCATGGCCCCAAGCCCACCCTCCATCGTGAGGTTTTCCACCTGAGCTTACCGCTGCCGGCCTGGAGCCCACGGTGCTGCTGACATCAGGCGTGCAGATGCGGCTCACCTTCTCGTAGTAGCGGATCTCGTAGTCCAGGATGATGCCGTTGGGCTGCTCGGGCTGAGGCCAGGAGAGCGTGATGCTCCTCATCGTGGCGCTCACCTGGTGCATGATGGGGACGGTGGAGGGTGCTGCCGAGGAAGCAGGGAGGGAGAGAAAATTAACGGAGAGGGTAGGACCGACGGCCCTGGGGAGGGGGAATAATCTCCCAGGCACGTGAAGCATCCCAAATCTCCCACGCCTGCGGTTGTTCGCCTCGTGGGACATGCTCCTGCATTAGCAATGGGAAGAGTGGCATCTCAGCAGCTTACATGGAGCCAGAGCAGTGAGCTGGCAAGGGACTTCTGGTGTTTAAACCAATTAGTCTTTTTAATTAGAGCCTTGGAAATCCTTGGTATTCCTTCTCCCTGGGATCGCTTGCTCCAAGAATGTCTCCCATGGCAGGGGGAAGACAGCAAATCTCTCCCCAGTGGGGACAAACCAAGGCTCGATGACGGTCTCCAGCTCTGCTTGCCATCTTTTGCCACACCAGCCTCTCTGGAGGAGCGCACCCAGCACCGCAGGAGCCTGTGCCACGGCTGCGACCCCACGTGCTGTCAGTAACAGGACCTAGGAGCAAAAATCTGCTCGTCCTGTGGCCGATGATGGGAAATCAGGGCTGAGACACCCCAGCCCAGCCAAGGGTCCCTCTCCCAGAGGAGCTGCTAGGTCCGCTCTTAGGGGTTCTCTGGGGATGCTCATCCTCAGCACCCAAACACGCTCCTCCCAGGAGTCTTATTTCCGAAGCCCAAACACTTGCAGAACAGTCTCCAACTCTCCTTCAGCTCCTTGCTCGCCCCAGGTGAGCACAAGGGTGCTCAAAAGGCAGCACCTTCATCCCTGCAGCCCCCAAGACCTCCCGGGCAGCAAACCACAGGGATCCCGGGCATCTTGTCGCAGCATCCCCAGAGAAAGCAAGATGCTCGGCACTGGCCAAGCGTGTAGTCGGCATCACGTGTGAGCCTGGCGTGGTTTGTCCAACCCCCTTCCCCCCCTGCCATGCATTTCTAATCAGCCTTGCCAGCCACACCACACACCACGCTCCTCTGCAAAGACGCCCACAGTATTGCAAGTCCACGCTCCAGACCTGAGCTAAGCGAGGTTTCCTAAAAGAGCTGCCCCGCACATTGTCCCCACTGCCGCTGCTCCCTGCCCCACTCTCCGCATGCACTGGAGCAAACCCAGGGCTGTTCTGCGCCTGCCAGGGAGCTGAGCATCCCTGCAGCCAACCACCCCCCAAGCTGAGCACCCCTGGAGCCAAGCATCCCAGAGCCGAGCATCCCTGCAGCCGAGCATCCCAGAGCCAAGCATCCCTGCAGCCGAGCATCCCTGCAGCCGAGCATCCCAGAGCCAAGCATCCCAGAGCCAAGCATCCCTGCAGCCGAGCATCCCTGGCAGCAGCACCACCATCCTTTGACCAGCAAGGACACCAAGCCACTAAATTAGCCAGGAGCCACTTTTCCAAAGGCTTTTTGCCCTCCAAGTGATACTTGAAAGGGCCAGAGCCAGCCAATACAGCCCTGATCCTACCAAAAGCCTCCAAGAAAGTTACCCGAGTTTCTCCACAGCCAAAGCTGTGCCGGCATGACCTGCTCGCAGGGACACAGCTCCCTATCCAGCCTTCTCTGCCCTCCTCCTCGCCGTGCCCAGAGTGCAGGCAGCGCTGGGCAGGGAAAATGTCTCCTCCTCCTCCTCCCCACGGATCCGGGGCAGAGCTGAGCTCAGCATCACTGGCTCAGGGCACAGGATCGTGCCGTGGAGGGAACACGGGGGCAGCCCCGCTGCGCTCTGTACAGCCGCGCTGGGAGATGTCTATAGTCTGGCACCACCTTTGTTTACCCAGTGTATTTAATCCCCTATTTATTTTTTTTTAATCTCTCCACATCCGCTCCGGGAAGATGCTCGTGGGCTGAAATTAAACACTTAGCTTGATTGCTGTTTCGTTAATTGCTGTGTTCCCCGCCCCGTTAGCGTGGATAGCGGCGTGCAGGCGGATGGGGCTGGAGGCAGCACCGTAGGGTGAGATGCACAAACCAGGCTGGATCCGGCCCCGCGCGGGGAAAGCGGGTGGAAAAACCCACTGCACAGCCGGATGGATTTTAGAGGAACAGCACCAATCCTGCCCCTGACACACCTGATGCATTTCCATCAGGTTACCCCTCAGTCCCTCCTGCGGCACCGAGAGCATTTCCACGTCGATATTCAGCCTTTGCAGGACAAACAGGGAGCACGGGGGGGTACGGACAGACAGACCTGGGAGCCCTGGCTCTTCCCAGCTCCCGGGCAGCCCGCGGGTGAGAGCTGAGCACCCCAAAAACCCCACCTCAGGAGAAAAGGCCTGGAAACCAGAAGCAGGTTTGATTGCAGGCGGTTCAGGAGACAGCAATGCCAGCCAGGCACCAGCGCAGATTTGTATTCCCCAGAGCGGGGAGACTCAAACACTTACGCCAGGTTTCTGTCTCGTGCTGTCCCAAGGGAGCGGGTTGGCGAAGGCTGCCTGTGTTACACACTCAGCACAAAGCAGAAAGGACCGTCCCCTTTCCCTGCCCAAAGCAGGTGGGTTTCCAACCACTCCGCTCCCTGCGCTCCTCATGGCAGCCCAGGACCACCTACCCAACTGCCATCTGCACACCTCATCCCGCCGGCAGCCCGGCTTGGCCCAGAGCTGCTTGTTCAGCTCCGAAAGCCTAACTGGGAAGCAGGAGGGATAGAGGCAGGGGAGCCTGGAAAAGGGGACAAGAGGAAAATGATGGGAGAGGGATGTGCCACAGGAGATGGAGCCTGACCTCAGCCCTGAGATGCTGCTCCCCCCGTGCTGCGGTGCAGCCAAGCTGCGTTCCAAGGTTGGATTCTCCCCCTATCCCTGCTCCCACCTGGGCAAAGGGAGGAAAACAGCAATGCTGTTTCATCCCCAAGCAATCTAGAGGGGGATGAAAAGCAGATACGGGTCCTCACCCCATTCCCTCCCACAACCCAGCTCTCGCTTTGCCTGGGCCTCCACTTCCCCCATCCCTCTCCCTCCCTCTTTTCCTGACCTTTCTCCCCACTTTCCACCTTGCCCCCGTGCCCACCCAGGGCTGGGCACAGCTTTACCACAGCCATCACACACCACTCGCGCGCCGGGAGCTTTTTCCTTCGGACTCGCAGCGTATGGCTTAAAACCCCCGGCACCGCGCCGTCCCAGGGCTCACCGGCTTGGTTGGTGGTGATGTTGACGGAGACGTGCTGCGGTGGGAAGGGGCTCTTGTTGGAAACCCCGTTGACAGCCTGGATCTCGAAGGTGTACGGCGTGTGCGCCCACAGGTTGCTGATGAAGACCCGGGTCTCTGTCAGCCCCAGCTGCCTGGGGACAAAGTCCACGTTGTCATCGCAGCGGGAGCAGGCGCGTCGGTCCGACCGGCACTTCTTGCAGACGATGTTGTAGGTTACATCGTCCCGACCCCCCGTCTCTCGCGGCGGGTGCCACTCCAAGATGATGGACGTCTCGTTGACGATGGAGATGACATTGCGGGGGCCAGATGGGACACCTGTGGGGGAGGAGAACACCTGAGATGGGCCCTTGCCCAAAACATTATGCTCAACCCTACTGGGGGCTCAGCAGAAGCCCCAGGGGGGCTCCAGTACGGAGAAGGACACCCCACAGCTCCGTCTGCCGGTCTACCCATCACCCTCCTGCCTCAGGAGGGATTCGGTCTCCGTGGCTTTGCCTGATTCAGGGTCAGGCTCTCCCCATCGGCAACGCTGACCATCCGCACCGCCAGCCACAGAGAGGGCTTTCACGGCTGGGAATGAGGACTCCCATGCCACAAACCCTCTCAGTCTCCGAAAAAAAACCCAACACCCCACGCAGAGCACATGCAAGATCCATCTGCGAAGATGGACTCATATTAATGATCGGGAGATGACGAGTTAGCTCCAGTGCTCACGTGGTGAAGCACCTCAAACAGATTATCACAGCGAGAGAAACGCCGCTCAGCCGGCACTGCGGAGAAATGGAGGAGCACGAATGAAAAGCGGTTATTAACAGTTCGATATCTCAAGTCGGGAGCCCGGGCATTTAACGGCACAGAGGAATGCTCTCCTCTGCACCCGGCACTGCTCGCTGGTTCGCGAGCAGCTCATATGTCAGCCCAGAGATCAAAATTGCATTGATCAAATCCTCCAGGAGCCATCGCGAATGCTTCGGAGGACGGGAATTGAACACAGCTCCGATTGCGAGTGCTGCCGGAATGGGGCCAGAGTTGACAGGGAGTAATTCAGGCAGGAGAGCATCATCAAGGCACAAACATACATCTGCCCAGGGCTGGGGAAGGATTTGGGGTTAGCCAGGACGGCTCCGCAGCCAAAACCACAAAATCCAGCTGCTGGGTTATATTAAATAAAGAAAACGATTAATTACTCATGCCGGCAGGGCTCAGCGCTGCGCTTCCCAGGAAGGAAAAGGACTTTGCTGTGATGGGGGGGAGCGATAAAAATGATGGAGGACTTGACCTGCGAGGAAAGGTTAAGAGAGCGAAGCACACTCCGTCTTGGGGAAAACCATCCCGGGGGAGCCCTCCGTGTGTGCGCGCTGGGGAACATCGTTAGTGGCCGCAAATAAATTAGCCCCGTTACGGGACGGGGATGGGCTGGGCAGAGGTGGCTCCGTCAGCACAGGGGTGAGGTGGTTGGTGGGATGGAGAGGTGACCCCATGTGGAGGAGCCCCAGCTGACACCCAGCTCCGGCCACCACTGCCAGCCAGGCAGGCACCTCGGGAGCTGCTCTGCGCCGGTGCTGCGGATACCGCAGATGAAAGCGTTTTGTTAAAACGCCTAGAAAAATGACAGCCTATTTAAAAAAAAAAAAAATTGAAATAAAAAAAAAAATCCTGTTCCCTTCAATTCTTTTCCCCTTTAGCGGAGGAAACGCACGTGTTGGGCAGCAGTCGCCAGTGCAGCATCCTTGCTGGAAAAGGCTTCCGTGGACTCGAGGCGCCACGGACATCCCACCGTGGGGCTCCCCCAAAATCCCGTGAGTGGAGATGTCAAAGGGGGGTTATGGAAGGGAGGGCAGGGGACGCATCGGGGGCAGAGCCGGGGGAAGGACATCAGTTCCCTGGTGGAAACCAGACCAGAGGACTCGCAAAGGCTGGGGAGAAGGATCAATAAATGGCACGTTACCCCCCAAAAGCTGCAACCTGTCTCACAAACCTTAATCCAATCCCTTTCTTTGTACCTTGTATCTTTTCAAGCTATTTTTCAAGAAAAAGTGAGAAAACCATCTTTCTTCTCTGGCCCAGAGACAAACTACTGTGTCCCCAAATTCCGCCCTCCAGGGGGGACCTGCAGGGACTGCCCTCGCAGGCATCATCCTCGGGAAGGGCCCTGGTCCAGGGCAGCGCCTGCAGCTCCATGCTGTTATCTCCTCCTCTGACACGGAGAAACTTTTGTCTGTAAACAGCTGGCATCTCAAATGAGAGCACTGTAAAATTAAGCATCGCCGAGAAGAAGTAAAACAAATCAGCAAATAGACCTTTTTTTTATACTGTATTCCTATAGCGCAGCAATACTGTAAATCAGCTACGCAACGAGACATAATAAAGATACACAGATTATCTGCAGTTGTGCTACCTGCTGACTACCCCCGGTCTGACAGCTCAAGTGATCCAGCGCAAGATGTAAATCCTTTCCTCGTTTCCGACGTGCATTTCGGGCACTCCCCGGCGCCAAGGGTCCGAAGCATCCTTGTGCTAAAGCTCCCTGATGGGCCGATTCAAGGGCTTGGAGTGTATCTGGTGGGGGGAATTGAGTCTGAGACTCCTGTTCCCAGCGGGCCGAAGAGCACAGCAGCTCCTTCTTCTCTCCTGGGCTCTTGTCTTAGCAAAAGACAGGCTGGAGGCCGCTGCTGCCATCCCAGGCGGCTCAGGCAGACAGCCAAGCAGTGATGCATCGCACACAACGCTGCACTGAATACCAATGCTTAAGGCAGCCTCTTTCCCCCTATAAAAAACCACTCCATCTGCAAGACTACGAACAAGACAGCCAACAGCAGATAACTTTAAATTCTAATTTATCCTGGGGGCTATCTTCCCTGCCATCCCCGCCACTGCCAGGGCGAAGTATAAATTCAAAGAGCTGCCAGAGAGGCGGGTTGCGGGGCCGTCCCATCGCCCATCGTTTGGTTGTGTGCCACGGCGGCATCCCGGGAAAGCAGAGCAAAGGGTGACGAGACGTCATTTGCTCATTCCGGCGTGGCGGTGAAAGGGTTCGTGGCGGTGCAAGGAGCGTTTCTACAGCGCGTGGAGGAGGTGCCGCACCGTGTGGAGGGGGATGGGTATTCAATATAGGTACCCTGCCCCTCCGCAAAGCTATACCCTTGCGGTGGGTTGACCTCGGTTGGCTGCCAGACGCCCACCCAGCCACTCGCTCCCCTCTGCGGCAGGTCAGGAGGAGAAAATAAGACGAAAAAAGCTCGTGGGTCGAGGCTTTATCCCTGCCGCTTCCCCAGCAGCGGAGGGGAGCGAGACCCCCGCAGCTTCCCCCCACCAACCCCGACACTGTTACTCACTGGTGCAGGCAGCTGCCGGTGGGTCAAAATCCGCCCGGTAGTAGCCGTTGCGGCACGTGCAGACCGGCGAGGCCTCGGNGTTGGAGGGGCACGGCACGCAGACCCCCGCGCCCTGGCTGGCCTTGAACGTCCCTGCCGGGCAGGCTGCAAGAGAAAGAAGAGGAAAGCGGTTGGGTGCCGAATCGTCCCCAGGTGAAGGCGAAAGCAGGTCCTGTTCTCGAAACGGGGCAGAAAAGAGAAAGAAAAATAGAGAAGTAAAAGAAAAATAAGACACAGAAAAGCTCCACCCCTGTATCAGAGCTAAACGGGGTAGCACCTTCCTGCGAAGCTGGGATGGCCGTAATTATCCACTCTGGCCATGAATTATTTCTAGGGCCACCAGGACAACGCTGAAATCACACAGCAAGAGGCAAGTTTTGCACAGAGACCCCCGAGACACCAGCCAGTCCCAGTCCGAATCAGGTACTAAGCCTAATTACAACACGCACGGTCTCCGCAACGATCCAGTAATTAGCCAGGCAGAACAGGGGAGCTGCAGCAGCTGCTTTGCTCCCCACAGCTCGTACCCAGGCAGGGGGGCGATGGGGGGCTGTGGGACCCCCTTCCCCGGCAGCACCCATGGGGACACAGACACCCAGGGGCCGGACAGTGTTCCCCTTCCACTGATTCCAAACATCTCTTTCCGCCACCCCAACCACATGGCTCTGGTCTTGCATCTCTTTTTCCAGGCAAAATCTGAATATTTAATTTAAAAGTTGATGTGACGCCCCGTCCCATTAACCCCCCACAGCCCAGGGCTGGGGCTAATGACCTTCCCAGCCTTCGGCCTCCCAGTTTGTTCAAGAAGGAAATGGTAACTAATTCATAAATGAGAAGATGCTCCAGTTAAGAGTTACAGCCAGGCTTTAATCAGTGACAGGGGGGAAGGTTTCATTAATCAACCGTCTCACCCACTCTGCCGTTAGAGGGTGATGATGGAGTGACAAAGACAGGGTCCTTCATCCCTGTCGCACCCCACCTTGACGTCTAACAAAACCCTCAGGTGAAACCAAAGGCTGCAGAAAGTAACATCTGTGTTTTGGCACATGTACCCAAGGGACCAGACTTCCATGCGGGTCCACCACCTAGCCAGGGGTTCCTGACCTCGCACACAGAGTGGTCCCACCTCCGTTTGGCTCGCGGCTCTGCCCCCGTGATGCCGTCACCTCCAAGGCATGGCTCCGCAGAGAAATACCGTAAGTGTCTCATAAACACGGCGATGATTGAGATAATGGAAAGTGCCTCTTAGCCCCTGTCTGTTGCATCAGGATATGAGGCATCTCCTAGCAGCCACGAAGAGGAAATTAATAGGAGCAAGCAGGAGTAACCACTTTGATGCAATTTCCTTGAGAGATAGTGGACCATCTAATCTTTATTGGAGCCCTTTAACCTGTCATTCAAAACTCATGAAGGCCTCTTGCTCACACAGTCTTTCCAGATATTAAAATATGATAAAAAAGGATAAATCAAAACAATATTTTACAATTTTATTATTCAGGGGATTTTTTTCCCCTGCCTGAGGCACGCAACTGGCTGCGATGAATCGTCTCTTTCCAACGGCGCTAATAGCCAAGTGGGGCTGAGGCATCCCAGAGGGACCAGCCACCACTTCACGCTGCCTTTCCTCCACCACAGGAGGACCACTGAGTCCTCCATGTCCTACCACGGCCATCCCACACCTCTGGCCTCTTTCAGAAGCACACAGGGCCATAACCCACCACCTTATGCAGACAGGCAGCTAGACATGCAGGGTCACTGCACGTTGCAGGACACTGGGTGGGCACATGAGGGCTCGAGGAGGAACATCAGGATGCCAGAGCAGAAGGCAGCCGGATGCAGACCCTTCCCTGAGCCACGCATACAGCCCTATGCCCCATAACAGCACGAGGAAGCACAGAGTTACACCAGACACACGAGGCAGGAGACACAACCACGCATGGCCCCCAAGACTTCAAGGTGGATCTCCATTTCTTCACCTCTCCCTCCCCCACCAGCACCTCCCCGTGATGTCCCAGCGGCATCGTGCTCCCACCAGCAAGCGGTAGCATCTACGAGACATGCAACGTATGATTTCTGGGCTCTAGAGCTGGAGGAGGTGTTCAGAAACGTGGCCGAAACGCGCTGGGCTCTTGGGAGGAGCAGGAAGGAGAGGGCAGCGGTACCAGGGAACAGCTGCCTGGATTTTAATGGAAGTGGAGGGGAGAGGGAGGGAGGAAGACGAGAGGGTCGCAGCACTATGAACACGCCTCGGTTTTAAACACAGAGGCACATTGGTGGGTCGGTTGAAGGGGTTTGTTAATTTCTAATTACAATTAAGCCAAGTGATGCTTTGTCAAAATACCTGAACAAAGTACACTCTGCAACCCAGTGTCCTCAGGTTTCTTTTATCACTTCGCTTATCCGCAAATTCCTGTAATCTGCAGGCACGTGGCTCTTAATCGTTATTATTACCAATTAGCTTTTCTCTCCTGTAATTACACTGTGCTTGCCTAAAGTCTCCCGTGGTTCTGGGGAAGGCTGATGCCGCCTTCCTCCCAAAGCTGCTGCGGGATGCAGCCCTCTGCTCTTGCCGCCACCTGCATCCCCCCCTTTCTGGGGGACCCCAACCATGAACCTCACACCAAAGATGAAGCCGAAACCCCCGCGCCCCTGCGACGCTGCGGTGGGATTTACGGAAACCCGCGCACCGTGGGATCCATAATCCATTGGATGGTAAACATGTAGTCCAGGCGTAAGGCTCAGAGAGAGGGCTCGAGCCCAGGGGGGAACAATAAATCACCCCGCTAACGGCAAAGCGCAGCGTTTGCCTTGATTTAAGGGCTGCAGCAAGAAAGTTTCCCAGGGCTGGTAAGGTCTGGGTCTGTAATAGCATCTCGGACGAGCACGGGACGAGGCTCTGCCTGGGCTTTCCCTGCGGAAACAGGCTGCTTCTGCCGGTGCCCTGGCTGCGGCGCGATCCGCATCTCTTCAGCCCGCAGAAGAATTAATTGATTGTTGATTACGTGGGCTGGATAAGATTAATGATGTGCTTAACTACCCATTTCCTCGTGTTTAAGCACTAGGGGGGTGTTTGTAAATGACAAGGTGCGAAAGCCGGCTGTGCGGCTCAGCGGCTTCAGCGCTCGCTGGGGCTGCCGGCTCAGCACTTAAACCCCCCCAAAACCCAAAGCTGCCCACGGATTGGTGGTCCTGCCTGCACACCAGGGACGTCCGTCCTGCCTGCACACTGGGGATGTCGGGCATCCCAGGCGACGAGGACCAGGCATTTGCCGGCAGGACCCCTTTCCCGGCGCTGACACAGGCGTTTGGGGGGTGGGAGGGAGCATCACTCTAGGCTGGAGGTTTTTTTTGGTGGGGGGGGGAGGGGGAACAAAATAGATGCAAGTTGCTCTCGTGCCCGAGGGGTGATGCAGCTGATTTGCAGTGCCCCACAGGGCTGGATATGGGTGGGGGTCTCCCCACTGGAGCTGCCCCTCTTATCCCCCCCCGCTAAATGCTTGGGGTGGGGACACGGCCACGTCCCCCACGGGGCAAAACACCGCAGACCTCCATCCCCATCACCGCCTCCCTCCTCACCCTGCAGCTCGCGCAGGTTGGGATGAATTATTGAAACGGTAGCAGCAGGCAGTAGCAGCACGAGGTTTTTTGCTCCTCAAATCTCTTCCTGTCTTAACCGCGACAATCCCGTATCCTGATATTTCGGGTGCCGGGGGGTCCTAGAAAGAGGCGGAGGATGTCTCTGCTCATCCAGGCCCTGCTCCGGCCCAAGGCAAACCACCGTCCACAGACCAGATGCTCTGCGGAAAGGGTGCAAGCACAAGGGTATCCAAGCATTTCATTTTTCAAACTAAATCCTCTCAGTTAACGCCTGGAACTTGCACTTTTTAATTACTCTCTCAGGGAAGCTTTATTTGAAAAAAAAAAAAAAAAAAAAAAAAAAANATGAATTATTGAAACGGTAGCAGCAGGCAGTAGCAGCACGAGGTTTTTTGCTCCTCAAATCTCTTCCTGTCTTAACCGCGACAATCCCGTATCCTGATATTTCGGGTGCCGGGGGGTCCTAGAAAGAGGCGGAGGATGTCTCTGCTCATCCAGGCCCTGCTCCGGCCCAAGGCAAACCACCGTCCACAGACCAGATGCTCTGCGGAAAGGGTGCAAGCACAAGGGTATCCAAGCATTTCATTTTTCAAACTAAATCCTCTCAGTTAACGCCTGGAACTTGCACTTTTTAATTACTCTCTCAGGGAAGCTTTATTTGAAAAAAAAAA
>VZSZ01008016.1:159085-169260 GCA_013398815.1 Ibidorhyncha struthersii
CCCCCCCCCCGTTTCTCCTTTTTAATGATCTCATTCCCTTTTATATCAAGCCAAGCGCTTCTCCCGAGCACCTCAGCCCTGGCACAGCCGCAGCGAGCTCAGCAGGCAGCCAGCATCGCTGACGGGCGCGCTGCTGTGCCACTCTCCACAAGGCATCCGCAAATTAATCCGGAGAGGGTCCTGTATTCAGAGCAATGCTGCGCTCCGGCGAGAAGGGGTGGGAGGGTACTCATCGCACGCGTCCGGCCTGCCTGACCATGCCGGGAAGGGAGACGGGGATCAAAACTGGCCCTGAAACACCCTGTCAGCCACCAAATCTCCTTTCCTACATCCAGTCCTTGGAGCAGGGTGAGGAGCATGACCCAGAATGGGGAAACAGGGATGTCCGAGCATCCCCGTCCCCAAAGCATCCTCAGACAGACGGATGGATGCTGGCTCCTCCAAGGAGGGAACTCAGCACAAGCCTCTGAGCCATGCCAGAAACCGTAGCACCTTGCGAACGGGACACCCCAGCAAAACCTTGTCCCAAGGAGGGATAAAACCTCATTTGGGTGCAAACGTCACCATTTTCGCCATTCTGGATCACCCAGAGCCGCTCCCGCCTCGGGGCCGAGCGCTTACCCAACCTAATTACAACCAGTGCCCGCCTCCTCACGTTGTTTCCGTATTTCAGCAACGTACAGGCAGAAACTCATGAGATAAACATGAGCCCCCCAGCATCTGGGTTCGCATCCTGCGGGCGACGGGCTGCATCTCGCCCCGAAGTGCGGAGGGAAAGAGGCCCCGGCTCCTCGTTACGCCGCCAGTTAATTAAACCAGCGCTTCACCTCTGGAGGAATCGGTTTAGATCTGCCTTGGGACACATGTAAATTAAAGTCAGCGGCTTCTGAGCCTGGCCTGCCATGGTTTATTCATGGAGAAAAAGGAAAATTCAAAGTGGTTTTTCCCTTCTCAGGGTTTTTGTTGGGGTCTTCCCCCCCCCTTCTTCTCACGGATGAGAAATGAATCGAAGGGCGAAGGCATGAGGCAGGATTTCCAAGGTGCTTGCGGGGCAGGGAGCTGCGCCAGGCCAATTAGAGGCAACAGGGTGCGTGTACATCCATGTTCACCTCTCCCCAAAACCCCATCCCTCATCAACCACGGATTTGCTGCCCTGGAGTGGGCTGGGGTGCTCGTGGACCGAGCCGCGCGCACTGGGCTGCAAGCAAACCGCAGCCAGTGCTCACCCAGAAGCAGCGTTTCTCCTCCGGGAAGACGGACTTGGGAAAATTAAGGGTATCCGGACGCAGAAGAGCTTCAACACTAATCGTTTAGCTGGCACCGTGACCCTAAACAATGATTTGAAGCCCAGAGCAGGGCATGGAGGAAGGGGGTTTTGGCTCCCATGTGCCCTGCTGTTCACCACCCACGGCACCCATCCTCCCAACGGGTCCACATTTGCCCATTGAGCCACCGCTCCGGGCTTTGCTCTCTCTGTTTCTCACTGTTGGGGGAATTTTGAAGGTCTGGAGACCAAACCCGTCCCAGATCTGTTTGTTGGCTGAGGAAGGGGACAGCACGCCCCGGGCAGACGGTGCCGCAGGGCTGCCAGCTCACCGCAGAGCAGGGAAACGCGGGCAACGGGAAGAGAAATTAAACCACGTCTCAAGGTCGCTTTTGCAAACCACTTCACTCCTGCTTGAATTTTGCTCCACTTCAGCTTCCACTTTGCAGGGGTGCAAGGCTCTCACGCCACGGCTCGCCTTCCCTTCCCGAAACCAGCCAGCGAAAGAACGATGCCCGACCTTCTGCTCCCGCACTTTTGCATGTGGAATTAGGGGTGAAATAGTCCTCAGCCCATTTCCATTTCTCCCCGGTGTCTCAACTCTTCCACCCTGGGAAGGACAGCACCGCTATGGAGAAGCGGAGGGAGGCATTGCAGGGAAGGATGAGGCCAGCGCTGCCTCTCCGAGGTCCCATTTTCAGCTATCAAACGCTAAATAATTTGATCTAACACGAGACAATTTATCCGCGTACGCAGGGAGGGTTACAGTGGAGTAACCGGCAGCCATGTGACGACAGCGGTGACTGGTGCCGGGTGCCTCTCATCATCCTAACGCTGCCCGAGTTTATTAAACTGAGTCAACAAATGAAGGGGGATGAAGTTCTCAGCAATGATTTGAGGCTATTTAACTTCCTTATACCCTTCTTAAAAAACATATTTAGCGGCTGCAGCCTGCCCCAGGCTCTTCCCTGTGCCAGGGCTGAGCTTGTCGCTGCTGCCCCAAACCCTCGCAGGCAGTGGGGCTGGGAGCTGTCTGAATAGGAGCCGCAAATTAAATGCCACGGCACGGCTCTCCCTGGGGATGCGATGTAAGGAAAGGGGAGATTAATTTACCAGTAAATAGACAGCGGTGTCCAACCCCCTACTCCTGGGCCTCCCTGCCCCGATATACGAACATTTCCATCTCTGCTGTTCTCACCGGGACCAGTCCCAGGTGAGCACACACATCCCCAGCACCGCACCGCCACCAGCAAAGAGCCTCCCCACGAGTTCGGAGCAAGCGACTCAGGGGGGGATCAAAATTCAGGCCAGGACTCATGTCCCAATAACGCAAGCCCCAGAAGATGCTCTACTCCCTCCCCAGGCGTTGGGCTGGATACAGGAATCACGGAACGCAATTATTTGCAGTTTCAAGCGAAGTGCGGCAATGCGAGACGCCGGGAGTCGATGGACACGGACTGGAAGCCATACGGAAGAGACGACACTTTCATGTACCGCTTAACCCAGCACGCCGCGTTCACCCCTCGACACCTGCGTGAGCTATCGAGCCGCCTAACAAGCGGGAAAGCGAGCTGCCACGGAAACTCACGGTGGATCTCGGAGAGCAGGTCTTGCCCCAGGTACAGAGGTGCTGGCAGGGGCTGTAGTCAGAACACCCCTGAAAACGATGCGTCTTTGCTTTGCAACTGGGAGACCCTCCCTGGGGATTTCAGGAGCCGTCAACGTCGCTCCAGCCCCTCTTCCGACTGGGAAATTGGGGCAGCATCACGCCCGGGCTCCCCGAAGCACAAACCCCTCCTGGCTGGGAAGCAAACATTTCCTGTTCCTAATAGGAACTAATTAAGCACCTTTTTCTCCTTTGCCAGCTCACGCCATGCAGTATCCCCTCCATCTAGAGAACATCAAGTGCTTATTAATTACGTCTGAAGTGGTTCCTCGTTAGTGCTGATGCTGCGAAGGATGAGTCACCCCGAGATGGGGCTGCAGGAGAGGTTCAGCCACGGGGCCAGGCACGGTTGGATGCCGGCACGGGCAGGGACACACAGACACGCGGCTTCCTTGTGTCCCTGCCACGGCACTGGAGGACATCATGCCTTGGGTTGCACTGGGGTGGTGGGATGCTCCATCACAGAGCAGGACCACCCCATCCTGGCAGAGATGAGCCTCGGGGGCTGTGGTTTGGCTGACTGCTTGAGGACCGAGCACGGGGACGGCGGACTCAGCATGGGAACGACATCCTGACCAAGGCGCAACCGCTCTCCCACATCCCACCTCCACCCCAAAAGCCCCATGCATAGAATTAATTAGAAAAGTAATTAAGAGAGCTCCCCTATGAATATTTATAATGGAACGAGCCATAATTACTATTCCTCGGAGGAAAGGCGCCTTCTTACCCAGCTGCGGAGAGGGGAGGGGAAACGCGGCACCGACCAGGGGACCAGAGGCACCGGCTGCTCCTGCCGTCACACGGACTTGTCCACGCATGGCCCCGGCCCCTGGGAAACTGCCTCCGTCATCCTACGCAGGCCGGAGCAAAGCACTCCCTTTCCAGCCCGGGAGAGGCACAAGCCGTACTTCCCACAGTCAGGTGCAATTTACTATTATTTCCTATATACGAGCATCACTTACATATATTTTGTACTATTTCTCTCTCTTTTAATAACACCTCCTTTCCCACCATAAGCAGTTAAACAGTGGCTGCTGCCGCTGACTTGCGCTGCTCCTGCCGAGTGGCTCTTATCACCCCTAATCTCCCGGAGCCAGAAAACGCCTAAAAAGCAATTTCTGAAAGTTTTACCCATCTCCATTCCACCGACGTATTTTTCCCCATCCACACTCCCTCTCCCTCTGCTCTATTCTTGAAGTTTTCCCAGTTCAAACCACTCACTTCCAAGCACCGTTTCCCAGTAAGCTGCTGGCAGAGTCCCCACCTCACTGCCTTCATCCCAACTTTCCAACACCCTCAACGTAACAGCATGGGGGACCGTGGAAATTTTGACATTCCTTCCAAATTCCCCTCTCTCCGCACACGGTTGAGCTTAAAAACTCTTCCCAACCCTGCTCCAGCTGGCAGGAGAGCCAGTCCTGGGAGCATCCCAACCTACCGGCAGCCAAGCCCAGCTGCCACCAGGCACCGCGATGGCCAACGGCATTCACTACAAGAGAAATATCTTGGAAAAAAAAAAATGTTTGCTCGTGGCACTTGGGCTCCACTACCAGAGAGAAATAGGAAGTGAGGAAAGATGAAAAAGCAAAAATAGGCTCCTCGGGCAGTGCATCGCTGCATTGCCAGGGGCAGAGAAGAGAGGACCATGAGGAAGGCGAAACAGTTGGATCCCCTTCCATGTCCCTCATCCTTTAACGTTCTCCTGCAGCATCACACCCACCAATGGAAGAGTTGGCCGGGGCCAAATTTCCACCCCTCTCCTTCCTGCACAAGGCTGGCTCGCAAAAGATGCTCGGTCCCAAGGGCAGAGCCCGGCTCACAGATCAAGAGCAAAGGCAGGAGATGGAGATGACATTGATCCCACAGCGGACGTGCTGGTGTTTTGGAGATCCCACGCACCAGAGCTGCCTCGGCAGCTGCCGGCATCGAGCAGCACAAACCAACTGAGACCCCAGCCTGCAAGGAATTCAGAGGAGAATTCAAAGCAGACAACAGGTTATGGTAATTCGACGCAACTCAGCTCCAATATAACTACCATCACGTTGTCACTGGTTGCAAGCACTGCTGGAGAGAGCGAGGAGCATCTCAAAGCAGTTTCCAGGCTGAAGCACGAGGATGGAAAGCCACGGGAGCTCATCCTCCGCAGCTCACTGACAAGTGAGATGGAGCTGGAGCAAGCGGTGTTCCAACAGCTCAACATCCAAGTGGAAACCAGTAGCAAGTGGTGCTCCTCAAGGGTCCATACTAGGACCAATATAACTCACTATCTTCATCAATGACATAATAAGATTGAGTGCTCCCTCAGGAAGTTTGCAGATGACACCAAGCTGAGTGGTGCAGTTGATCCGCTACAGGGAAGGGATGCCACCCAGAAGGACTTTGACAAGCTTGAGCAGTGGGCCCATATGAATCTCAGAGTTCAACAAGGCCAAGTGCACCTGGGTCAGGGCAACCTCCAGTATCAGTACAGACTGGGGGATGGATGGATGGATTGAGAGCAGCCCTGCTGAGAAGGACTTGCTGGACTGGTGGGTGACAAATTGGCCATGAGGCGGCAATGTGCACTCGCAGCCCAGAAAGCCACCCACACCCTGGGCTGCATCCCCAGCAGCGTGGCCAGCAGGGTGAGGGAGGGGACTCTGCCCCTCTGCTCTGCTCTGGGGAGACCCCACCTGGAGTACTGCCTCCAGCTCTGGAGCCCTCAGCACAGGAAGGACATGGACCTGTTGGAGTGGGGCCAGAGGAGGCCACAAAGATGCTCTGAGGGCTGGAGCCCCTCTGGTGTGGAGAAAGGCTGAGAGAGTTGGGGGTGTTCAGCCTGGAGAAGAGAAAGCTCCGGGGAGACCTTATTGTGGCCTTTCAATATATCAAGGGGGCTTGTAAGAAAGGCAGAGAGAGACTTTTTACCGAGGCCTGTAGTGCCACAACAAGGGAAACGGTTTTAAATCGAAAGAGGGCAGGTTTAGGTTGGACATTGGGAAGAACTTTTTTACAATGGGTGTGGTGAGATACAGGAACAGGTTGCCCAGAGCAGTTGTGGATGGCCCATCACAGATGTGGAAGTGCTCAAGGTCAAGTTGTTCAGGTCTTTAAGCAACCTGACCTAGCAAAAGATGTCCCTGCCCATGGCAGAGGACTTGGACAGGATGATCTCTTAAGGTCCCTTCCAACCCAAACCATTCCATGATTCCCGCACTGGCTCATCCCCATGCCGCAGCGGGGAGGCAGTCAACCTGCTCAAAAGCTCCCAGCCAGAGAAAGGATCTTCTGCAAATGGCATGAACACACCGGCACTGTCCCTGTCGGTGCCACCACGGGGGACAGCAGAGGTGCCCAAGGCTGCAGGGTGGGACAACACCCACTAACCCCCTCTCTGAGCACAGTCAGCTTCTCCCTACCGAAATCCTGACCCGTGTCCCACACCGACAGCAACAACAAGCGGGGAAAAAGAAATAGTCTTCTCCATCCTCAACATCTGCTACACATAAGTCAAAGCCATCCGAGATTGTGGGGATTTACTGTACGTAGGCAGCTCTGGAAGCTTTTCTTAGCTGTGAAACATAATTTGCACCTTGGGCTCTCTAAGAATAAGTTGTCTTAAATAATAATATGTGATTAAGAGCTCGCGAGCAGATCGGATGTGGAGACAGGAGGTCTGTGATATCTCCAGGTCTCACCCTGACGCCCTCATCCCGGCAGGCAAGTACCGGCCCGCTCGCCTGGCACGCTTAAACACATGCCCGTGGCAGAACAGGGAGATTTGGGTTTAGCCAGAAGATGACGGTCCCTGGCAGCACCCAGACAGGCAGAGAAGCATTTCTCCTGTCCCTAGAACCACGTCAAGCTTTCAAACAGCTTCCCTATTTTGCAATAGAGCAAAACCCACAGGTATCAAAATAATCCCTGCTCCCAAGGGCAACCAGCTCCCTCCATGCCACAGTGGGGACACGCACACCAGCGTGCATCAACCCATCCCAAAGCTACGTCCAGGGCAGGTTTATCGAGCAATTGGTTTTAAATGCCTGGAGGCAGATAGGTAATAAATAAAAAAAAAATAAAAAAAATCAGATCAAAGTAAGTCGATATCAAGTCTCACCTCACAGCCAGCTGACCCTCTGGGCTGCAGACCCAGCAGAGGAAAGCCAGTCGAGCTACGGCGGAAATTCAATTCCCAGTTCCCCTGGTACATTGGTTCCCCAGGACGCCTCTGCTTTTACGGACAAGTTTTAGACAGCAAAGCCCAGAAACCAGATCGAGGTCAGAGCCCTCTGCCCCCAGCACAGCGCAGAGTTCACAACCCTCGCCCTAAAAAAAGCAAGGAGATGGCAGAGCTTTGCCCGCACCAACCAGAGCATCGTCCCTGAGAGGCCGCGGGGAGGGGTGAGACAAGACAAGACGAGGGCAGCGTTAGCCCAGGCACCGCTCCCTGCTCACGGGGATGCCGCTGTCAGGAGCCCTGTGATATCCGTGCAGGATGCAGCCACGCTGACAGCACCGAGGTTACCACCTCCTACCACCAGCCCACAGCTCTCTCCTTCCTAAAAAAACATTTTCATACGACAAATATCGTACAAGCAGGCGAGTCCTGGGCTTAGCATGAAAACCAAGCGACGCGGTTCCACCCCATGCCATTAATTTTTCAGCTGCTGCTCGCTGGGTGAGGCTCCCCTGGGAGCCCCAGGTGGGGGAAACATCAATTCCTTCCTCCTGTGGGTTTGCACTTCTTCACTGGAGGTGCCCACAACTGAATATTCAGTCTGGTCTGATGCTCCGATAGACAAGGCGTGGATCATTTCTTGGCTGCGAGTCTGCTGCACAGGCTGAAGAGGGATGGGTTTTCCCATGGCTCCGAAGCCCTCCTCCGAAGCCCTGCCTTAAGTGCCTAAGCAATGCTTTGATTTAATCACCGCGCTCCTGCTCTCGACACATCCTCTGAGATACAAGACACCGGGCGTGACAAACGACCGCTCTTAAAACACTGGGAGTGAACACCCACGGCACCGCTCCATTTGTCACCGGCCGGGTGCAGAACAACCCAGGGAAGAGGATGCAGGGGTTTGGAGAGGGTAGAAAATTAAAACCTCAGTAATCTGTCCTGATTAGCTTTCTTCCTCCCCCACCCTGGTGGGGCTCCATCCTTCCTCTGCACGGACCCGCGGTGCCCCATCCCCGGGCTGGCAGGTCCGACCCACGCAAAACTCCTCCGATGGCCACGGGAAAGCAAGGCGAGGGGGGCAGCAGGGTGACTCGCTCAGCCTAGCCCATGGCTTATTCACGGCTGGCGTTTACGCAATGAGTCTTCCGCTTATTAAACCACGATCGGCGAAGGCCTGTTTGCCAGAGCAGAGGTTGCAGGAGACCTGCAAAGCCTGACTGCAAGCCCAGGGCACGGTTCCCAAACAATGCCCTGCACAGGAGAGTGCTGATGAGTTATGTCATGGCTTGGAGGGAAAAAAAAAAATCCAGTTTATTATTATTACTAGACAGATGGGGTAAAACCCCTCCTTTTTTAAAACTAATTATTATTATTACTAGCCAGCTGGGGTAAAAAAAAAAATATATTTTTTTTAATTATGATTACTAGCTAGCTGGGAGAGATGCTGGCTCCCGAAGAGCTTGCCATGGGCTGCGTGATGCGGTGCAGCCCTGAACACGGGCAAGACCCCCATGCCCTGCCAGCAAACAGCAGCAAAGCGGCGCCGGCCAAAGCCATTCCCAAAGGAGCTCTCTCGTGACTTAAAAATAATAATTAAAAAAAAGTTATAGAAAGGCTTTAAAACTCCCTGGGCTGAGTCACTGGGTTTGCCAGGTGCTGGCCATGTGCAAACAAGGGTGGGAACAATGCAGGCGCCGGATGCGGGCCGGATCCTGCGCTTCCTCGCGGCTCTCCCATTGTCCGGGAGAACAATCCCCGCTCCGGTCGGAGAGCAAAGGGCCTTCGATGTGATGCCGGCAGGCTGGGAGCCGGCTCTCCTGAGCTGGCTCTCCTGAGCTGGCGTCAGCGGATGGGGTTAGGAGAGCCGGGTGGGTTTTGCAGCACTGCCGTCGCAGGGATGCTCCCAGATCCATGCCCAGGGCAGCCCCTGCAAGCGCACATGGAGCTTTGCACCCCAACATCCCCAAAAAAGATGAGTTTTGCCGAGCACTCCAGCTCCCACATACTGTTTCCTACAGGGACCATTAACAAGCCAAGGACTTGGAAACAGATTTGTGTCCCTGTTTGTAAACAAGCTCATGAAAAGACCTTGGCGGGGGGGGGGCGCAGGGAAGAAAAATCAAGGGGGGAGTTTTTTTCCTCTTTTAAGACTGGAATCAAAAAGTTCTTATTATGGGGAGGGGAAACACATAAATGGCCCATGGTACAATTAAAGGAGGAAAAAAAACACAATATGCAGAAAAATAAAGCCCTACATCACAGCTCAGGGGCTGTTCCCCAATCCCTCCGAGGCAAGGCGAAGCCCAACCCTGTGATGCCCACCTGGCCCCTGCTCATCCCTTCCCCAGGGCGTTTTCCAGGTTTTTTCCTTCATTTCTCCACTGGAGCAGGCTGGATGGCATGGACGACCCCCTCCCAGACCTCGCAGACCCCACTCGGGATTTGGGGGACAGAGCCGGAGAGTGGTGGCTGCGGTGCCTAAGCCTCCCCGCCGGCAGCAGCCGGGACACACGGTCCTTCCCCAGCACTGCGCCGGGAGAGAGAAAAGGGCCCGAATCCACCAGAGGAACATTTTGGCTAATAATGGCTAATTAAGGTTTCCATTAAAACCCATCATGCTCATTAAAAAAAAAATTAACAAGGTTTTCCTGGACATTTTCCATGCAAAATTATTACGAAGGTTAATAGATGCCTTCATTAAAGCATAATTTAAGGAAGAAAAAAAAAAAATCACACTTTTTTCTTTCTTTCCTTTTTTCTTTTTTTTTTTTTTTTTTTTGAACCGAGGTGGNTTTTTTGAGGCACGGCGATTCAAATGCTTCTCCTCCATAGTGCGGCTGTGGTAAAACTGGGCTGCCTGTTCCACCCAGCGGTGGAAGCAGGGAGACTGCTGCCAGGAGAAGGCAAAGCCCGTGCAACAAAGGGGAGCATCCCCCTCCATCCCTCCGGCATCGCCGCCTTCACGCAGGGAAAAGGTGGGAAAGCTGCCGCTTCCCAGCACAGCCCAGCCGGGGATGGCGGCTTGGGCTGACGCAGGATGGGAGAGGAGACAGGAAACTTGATATTGTGTAAAAAAAAAAAAAAAAAAA
>VZSZ01008018.1:0-15203 GCA_013398815.1 Ibidorhyncha struthersii
TTATACACATTCTTCACTGTTAACATTCCGGCTCCCACACACTCGCAACCCAGAAAGCCAGCTGTAGCCTGGGCTGCATCAAAAGAAGCATGGCCAGCAGGACAAGGGAGGTGATTCTGCCCCTCTGCTCTGCTCTCATGAGACCCCACCTGGAATACTGCGTCCAGCTCTGGGNTGCGTCCAGCTCTGGGGCCCCCAACGTAAGAAGGACATGGACCTGTTGGAGCGAGTCCAGAGGAGGGGCACGAAGATGATCATAGGGCTGGAGCACCTCTCCTATGAGGACAGGCTGAGAGAGTTGGGTTTGTTCAGCCTGGAGCAGAGAAGACTCCGGGGAGACCTTATAGCAACTTTCCAGTATCTGAAGGGGGCCTACAAAAAAGATGGAGAGGGACTTCTTACAAGGGCATGTAGTGATTGAACAAGAGGTAATGGCTTCAAACTGGAAGAGGGGAGATTTAGAATAGATATTAGGAAAAATTTTTTCACTCTGAGGATTGTGAGGCACTAGAACAGGTTGCCCAGGGATATTGAGGGGGCCCCATCCCTAGAAGTGTTCAGGGCCAGGTTGGATGGGGCTTTGAGCAACCTGGTCTAGTGGGAGGTGTCCCTGCACATGGCAGGGGGGTTGGAACTAGATGATTTTTAAGGTCCCTTCCAACCTAAACCATTCTATGATTTAATATATTAAATATATATTTATGGCAGGAATATAAAACAGCTAGCATTTTAAGATTACCATACACATATAAATTAGAAAATATATAAATGATACAACTTTCCACAGAAGCATCAATAGCTTATGGAATGCATTATATTTTAAGAACCAATAAGGCTTGTGAAAGAGTATGTCCCATATAAATGGTTAAAAAGCAATCAGCTATTAGTGAAAATTCTGGTTGTGTTTAATCATTTATATATGGCTAAAACTGGAGAGCCTTATCCCACAGTTCACCTGAACCAATGGAAACCTTATGGACTTTAGTGAGCTTTAAATCAGGGTGCTAAATGTAAAGAGGACAAAACCAGTAGAAACACTTTCTAAATTATATTTCAATATATTAATAGAAATGGGAAGTAGAATCAAGCCAATTATAGTACATGGAGGCTAAAGCACAGTAAATCTATACCTTCAGCTTCACAGTGTATCTGGCTAACCAGAACTATGGAAATTATCAAATCCTAGCTAGATAAAGGCTTTCTGCACTAATACTGCAGTTGTTAATATTTTATCTAGTGTTATAGTTTTATTGATAATTATTAGTTCTGAAAGCTGGTGCTTGAAACTCTACAGTGAATGACTTAAACACTTGCTGTATCAATTTTTTAAAGTAAATCTATCTTCTTGAGATATACCCGATTGACAGAATCGGTGATTTAAATCCTCTATGTCCTGCATTTGAGTATACACATTCATGCTGAAAGTGTTGTATAAACTAATGTTACTAATGGCAAAATTTTGTAGTTTTATTTACAAAATGATAATTCAGGTACACGTTGAAACGAAACCATGGTAGTATGAGAGTTCAAAACAAAGTGTCATAACAGTTAATGATACATGCAGTTCAATATTTCAAATCCAATTTCCATTTCAAACTATAAATCAATTAAAACAAACATGGTGGTGGTTTTATATTGACAGAATTACTGCTTTTTAGCTTGGCCCACAGCAATAAGTAATCTTTAAGGAAATTACAAAATGTATTCATCATAAATTCTGGTATTTTTTGCTTTTAAATGTGATTTACTGCCATGAAGAAAAGAAGTGACTACTCACAATACAGAATTTATGAATTCTGGGAAAGCACAATTTGAAATTATAATTTGTCATTATGCCTAGGTTGAGTTATTTATGCCATTTTAAAACCTTGAAGTCTAACAAAGATGATTAGGGGATTGGAACATCTTTCATATGAGGAGAGGCTGAGGGATTTGGGTCTCTTTAGTCTAGAGAAAAGAAGATTGAGGGGGGATCTTGTTAATGCTTTCAAATACTTAAAGGGAGGATGCCAGGGGGATGGGAGCAGTCTTTTTTCAGTGGTGCCCATTGATAGGACGAGGGGTAATGGGCACAAGCTTGAACATAGGAAGTTCCATCTTAACGTGAGGAGGAACTTCTTTACTTTGAGGGTGGTGGAGCACTGGAACAGGCTGCCCAGAGAGGTTGTGGAGTCTCCCACTCTGGAGACATTCAAAACCCGCCTGGACGCTGTCCTGTGCAACCTGTTGTAGGTGACCCTGCTCTGGCGGGGGGTGTGGACTAGATGATCTCCAGAGGTCCCTTCCAACCCTGACTATTCTGTGGTTCTGTGATTCTGTGATGTAATCACTTTTTATAAAACAACCTGAATATATGAAGAAAATAATAGATCAAATGAATAGAACGAATATACTAATAGTAACTTAATATTAGGTGCTTAAAAACAATTACTTCTAAATTTCAGTCACATGTATGCAGAACACTAGTTACAGTGTTAAACAATTTTATTGAGAATTCCTAACAGTTGGGAATCTCCAGTTTCAAAAAGCAACCCATCAGATACATCACATGTAAACAGCAGCAGCTTTTCACTGATTTTAAGATGGCAATTGTTGAATTTTATTTTTCTGAAATCAGAAGAGCAGTTGCTCTAACTTATGATCCTATTTTAACTAGTAGCGGTAGTATCGCTAATATGTGACATTGAGCTACTCAGTCATTTTTTCTAAAACAGTGAAAATAATTATTTAACCAATCCTGACAGACTTATTTAGCCATAGCATTGGTAAAGGATACTTGGTTTTATGACTGCAACATGACAATATTATTGTGTGTTGGTTTTAGAATGTGTAATTTAGAATTCTTTTTAGAATCCACGTTCAGACAAGAACACACCAGATTTTTGTATGAAGTACCGTCATATTTTTATGAAGGAGGTAAAAATAAAAACACTGCAAACATGTAGAAATGCAAATAATTTGAATCTATGAATTTAAAAGAAAGTCCTCATGCAAATAAAGGCAGAATATGTCATCACAAAATACAGTACTATAAGCCTGAATCCTGTTACAACTTGCATATGTGCTTATACACTGAAGCCAAAGAGACTAGAGAGGGCCCAAAGTAAAGCATACACATCAGTCTTTGTATAATCAAAGCCTAGAGTAATATATTCCTATCTACACATTACTAAATTTGAAAAAGCTATGTGTGAGGTTTCTGATTGTTTCCAGAAGTACCTTTTCTTTGATAGTCTTCCATACATTGTATATATGTATACATATGTGTATATACAAAATTATCAGTTTTAAACACTTCTGAGAATAAGGGACCCTAGAAATATATGATGTTCAAATACAGTATTTTTGCTACTCACCTGTCTGTTACATTCATCCATAACCCCTGTAATCTGAATCTTTTTTCTCCCCATAGTCCCTGTTTTTTCCCTCTCCTTTTTCATTAAAATTATGTATTTTCCCTTTTCTTTTCTTCCTTTTTCCCATTTCCTCAAAACAAGTCTCCTTCTTCAGCACTTGAACTACTCAGTTCAGTCTCCTCCATCCTTTCACGCTAAAAACACAAACAAAAGATGAAAGTTACTATAGGGAGATGACCAAGTGTCCTAATTATAATTTAGGTTACAAGTAAATTATAATAAATATTTACTGCATCTATAAATTAAGAAATGCATAGGGAAATATTAATAATGTCATTCAGAAATTTCTTTTTATGAACAAGCGCAAAAATATTTCAAGAAATTGGTAAAAGGACTGAAAAGTACATTGCCAAAACTAACAGAATTAGGTAACTAGTTTTAGATATCCCTCACTGCACTAATATGAAAAATTACTTAAATCAGAGAGTTAATGAACATTTCTGTATCTACTTATGCTAAGTAGACCAGGTAATTAATTTCTGAAGGGAAAACAATGTTATGTTGTGACAGCAGAGGTGATAATGTCTGCCATTATGCAAATAGAATGCACCTATAATAAAGTGTTCTTTGATATATGAGAGATCAGCTAGTTTAAATCCAAAACTTTTAACCTTATTCTTTAAGTATATAGATTAGTGCAAGTATTACTCAAGATACTTCAAGAAAAAAAGTAGTGTTTTCCCTCATTTCATTTTAGAGAAAAATTCAAACCATTTTGACAAATTATTTATAACTAGCAAACATGCACATCTTTCCTTCAAAGAGTTTTTGCACCAGAAGCCAAGCTATGTAACACAGAGTAATAGGGAATGCAGAATGTTTTGAACAAATATTTTCACAGTTTTAGTAATGAACTAATATCAGATCCCTGAGCTTTACAATACTAGTTCTATTGAAAAACAGTCAGACAAAAGATATAAAAATACATAATAGCATGTAATAAGCATTCCCTATTTCACAAAATGTCATAAATCACAAAATTAACTTTTATCATGTGCAAAATATTTTAAGCAACAAAAGACTGGATAAAAATATAAGAAAATATGTAAATTATGTTCTTCTGGTACTAAAATAAAATGTGCTTATTTTTTCTGTTTTTAACCTGTTTATTTTTATATTTAGATATTTTGAATAGAACAGCATAGAGTTCTTTTAAATACAGAAGAGAAAACAAATTTGAACAAGACTCAAAATTATTTTCAAGTTTTTAAGTTAGTTCCATATTATATTAAAAACATTTACTTGGAAATCAACATTTAATTATTTTAAAACAGAGGTTGGTGTTTCCTTATTTATTTTAAGCTCATCATCTAACAGCAAACCTGATAAATTCCCACAATATGTTACATAATGCTAAGTCAATGTTCTTGCCATTTAATCCATTATTTGGCTCTAATTCAAAGCTACTGAGGTAGAAAAGCTAGACCTCACTCATTCTGATCTTCAATTCTCTCGATTTTCTTTGCATACATTAAAATGTAAGCCACTCAGTGTTTTATTACTCTAAGTAGAAAAGGAGTTAACAGCTTAGCAGTCAGTTGGAGATTTATAACTAGCCACTATGATATAATTAATTTGCTGGGAAAACAAGATTTTGAGTATAATATTCACTACCTTTTTGTACATGAATGCCTTTTTATATCACCCTAAATCATTATTGTAATGCAGAATATGGCATGTAAAATGGAAGAATTCATATTGCCAATATTATAAAGTCTAAAGATTGCAAAATTTTTTTTGCTGCTTTTAATCTATTTGAAAACAGTTTAGCATCTTTTCACTGCTTAAAAAGATACAAAGGCACTTGATCACATGAACCACAGAAAAAAAAAATCCAAACCACCAAAATAAATAGTTTAATGTATTTATAAAACTTTTTTCTAAAAAGAGCTGGGAAACAGTCTTGTTTGATATTCAGTGTTGACAAACCAACCCAGTCTATTTTTAGAAACACTTTTAAATTTCCTTGGACTAAGTTTCTTTCCTGTTTTTCCTATAGTCTCTCTGATACAAAGAGTGTTAGAATGTTTTTTCCTATGCACATGCTGGGTACAAAGGAGTCTAACAGGCTTCCTCTGTAATAGTAAGCCAATGTGCTAATCCACAGCAAATGCATATGTAACAATTTCCTTTAATTCAGCCAAACCCGGTAGAACTATTGGCTTACAGCACTATGCCCACCTATGGTCTAATTCATTTCAGTGTAGAAGGTCAGGGTGGACAGATTTGAGCAGTGGTGACATGATTAGCAAGGATGAGAGCTGCTTTGCAGATAAAGATTTGGACACTGAATGAGTTCAGAAAAAACATTGAATACTGAGAAAATATACCAGGAAGGGCACAAATCTTAGTGGAGTGGCAATATGGTGAGTGTCTCTCACACACTTATCAGTTCCACCTTTAAGACTAACGTTCAAACAGCAAAAACCATTATAGACAGTATAGAGTCAGAACACTTAATTCTTATGATCTACGCAAAATCACCTTAAAATTGAGGAGCTGAATTTTGTTCAATAGCTGGTGTAATACACTAAATACACTAATTTTACCTTAAGTAGAAAAATAGATGAACAGGAAAATAAAGGTAAAGGGAAATAAGCATGATTCTGTTATTAAATATTATCATACAGTGTCATGGTTTGGGCTGGACTGGCCACTAAAACAAATGACAGATGGTCTCTTTTACTTCGCTCCCCTTCAGAGAAGGAAGAGCATCTCCCTTCAGGAAGAGAAGGATGAGAGAGAAAAGAGACTTGTGAGTTTAAAAAGAAACCAAACTACTTTAATGAAAATATTAATAAAATAATAAAAATAAAATAATGAAATAAATATAATATGTACAAAACCATATCAAGCTCCCAGGATGACAATCACATCACCAGCTGGCACTGGGAAAGTCCCAGACTGGACTCCACAATGAACAGGAACTGCATTCAGATCTGGATTTAGGAATGCATGGATCAGGGTGACAGACAGACTCCTCAGATGCCAGCCATTGAAGAGAGAGAGCAACTGACCCTTTGATCCCTCAGCTTTTATACTGAGCATGAGGCAGATGGGATGGAATACCCTGTTGGTCAGTTTTGGGTCACCTGTCCTGTCTGCTCCTCCCCGCAGGTGGGACCCCTCTATGCTTTTCTGCCTCCAACCTTCCAACGGGGTAAATAACAAAGTTAGCTGACCTTGGTTGTTGTAGCAATAAGTATAAGCGAGAGCCTCTCTGCATACCATTCTTTGGTATAAATTATAAACAATCAGGTCTTACCACTCTGGAAGCTGACTACTGTCTGACAAATATGCCGTTAATTTCAGAGAGTTCAGTTAGTTAGAAGAGGCTTAGCTGCAAAGTAAAATTACTGAACAGAAAATTGCTTCTGTTTTACCTCAAACCAGGACATACAGTCTGAGAGAAGCTGAAGGAGATGAAAAAATGTGTTAAACTATATATACACAATATACAATTTTCAAAGAAACGTAGTTCTACTTCCAACAGGCAGCAGGTTGCATTTTCTTGCATTGATGAAAAAAATAGCTGTCCCATTTGCTTTTTGCTTACTAGTCTAATATAAAATAAAAGCTATTCAATTTGTCTAGCAAACCTTCAAAGGTTGGTGACATCTGTGTCAAAAAGAATGTAAATAACTTTGGGGACCAACAAATTTCCATGGCTGTTTTAGGACTTCAGCAATGCTCCCAATACTTTTCTGAAATTTCCCACAGGATTAAGGATTACGGTATTAAGTATTTAAAGTTCCTGTTAACTGATAAATTGTATTTCCCTAACACAAATAAAGCTAGAAAACTAGCACTAGTTAGAAAAGGTAATACAAAACTCAAATAATACTACAGACTTTCATTACCTAAAAGAATCTAAAAAGGAACTTAAAATTATTCCAGAAGTTTTGTCAGAATAACTTTTCACAAAAAAGAAACCTTTCAACATAATGACATGGCTACATCCAAACAATTTGCATTTAAAGAAATACAGTTACATACTATGTTGTTACAGTCTTCTGCATTTTTTTTCAAACTCAGAAATAAAAAAAATCAGACTGGTTACAAAACCAGGAACTTCATTTTTGGCAGGCTTCTCTTCACTATATGATTTGTCAAGAGACAGTGGCAGCTGACAGAAGATTGATCAGAGCCTTGAGAAGGGAAAAGAAACTAATGGACAAGTGCAGCAGATCATTCAATCACACCTATCTCTCTTTTGTACATTCACAGAGACTTATACATGCACATGCATACACTCACACACACTATCCCCTCTCTGCAGCACGGAAGAATCTTGATAGAATGGCAGGAAACATGCACAGAGTGGTCAGGGAAGGATATGATGTCAGCAACCACAAACAATAAAAGGTGTAAAGGTGCTTCCTTCCCTAAACTGTTCCAGATGTGCAAAATGGGAACCAAAACTCTCCACTTCCTTCTCCAAGCAGAGCTGTCTGAATCTGCTCTGCTGCAACATCCCCGACAGAGTTCTTTCTTTGAACTAGTCACACCAGGGTCAAGAAGGAGTATCAAAACAGGAGAGTTAAAATGTTTAATTTATAAACAAGAAGGCAGCCAAAGAAAAATTAAGCTAAAATGTGCTAGGGATTAGTATTTTCATGGTTGCTTTACAAAAGAATCAAATGTGCCATAAAGATGTCTCTGTTCCATTAGGCAGCTTGCATTCTCAATGGATTAATTTGATTAAAATTAAAAAAATCAAACCAAATCTTCAAACAAAAAATGCTGTCCCCATTCTCTTACCAATCTTATATTGATAAATAAAAATCAATTAAAGATCTATGAAATCAACGCAAGCCTTTTTGTTTACTCAAAAATTATGAATCAGATTCAAAACAAAAATCTAAATGTACTGAGTAAGAAGGCATCAGCTACTTGCCTGATGAAAACTTAGGTGCAAAGACTATAACAAAACTATGAAAAATCCACAGCAGGGATTATATGTTCGAATAAAATGATCGCTGAAATGTTATCTGTAAAAGCCCTATCTGGTCAAGTTCCATATACAGATAGCCATACTTAAAGAAACAAATGGGCAGACTGCATCAAATAAAGACACCAAGTCTGTCACCTTGAGCTGGATAAAGTTGCAATAAACACAGAAAAGAGTGAAAGTAATGTTTATCTCCCATATCATCCCTCTGAGATCAGCTGACAATACATTCAAGGTAAAAGTGGTCCTTCACATTCAAGGTGGTTTGGTTTCGTGGTCATTACAGAGAACAGAGTTTGGCCCATTAACAGAAACTTTACAACAAAATTATATATGTCATCACCACAGCAATACATAAGTAAAGTAGAAATGGCACAACCTACAGTATGGTTATACAGGCAGCCATGAATGATGAGTCATCTTAAGATTTCAAACATATGTCCACAACACTCTGATTTAGAAATTAAACATTACCTACATTTATGTGTTTTGATCTTATATTTATATTACACTAATTTTACTACTGATTTTGAAAGCATCTGCTGAATTTATGTCTCTCTTCCATAACTGGTACTCCCTGTATTTTTTTTATTTGTTTATTTTTAATAGTCTCAGCTTCAGAAGATATAATTTATTTGTTTTCCCGTTAATATTTGACTGTATTCCTATTATATTGATGTCCGAACCATGACAATTGACAAAGTAGTAATGAATTTCAGAAAAATTCCTCTCTTTCCTTTATAGATTCATTACCTCTAATGTTTGGGGTATTTTGCATTCTTCTTCTAGCTGAGAAAAAAGACGAGTTACTGCCTTGTTAATCAATGCTATTATTTTTATTCCTAAGAGGAAGAGACATAAGAAGATCTAGCATTGTGTTTTTTTTTTTTAATTTGGAGTTAAACACTTCTTGTAAGAACAGATATGTGCCTGCTATGCTTGATGAAGAAAGGAAGACTCGGCTAGTTTATATTTTTGAAGATTAGATGAAGAATAATATTTGATTTGTAAAGCATAAAATGCAGACAGTAATGCATTCTTCTAAGGGAAGCAGTTGAGTGAAATGCTAGTATACTAAAAAACATGTCTGTAAAAAGTTGACCAGTAGGTGATATTTCAGTGATATTTCACCCGGTTCAAAAAAAACGGAAAGCAACTAGTCTGAAGGGACAAAGTTTACAGATTCAGGATTAGGCTTATGATGTACCTATGGCAGCTAGACAGATATAATGGGAGTCTGACCAATAAATATGGAATAGGATCCTTAAAATTCCTGGGACATTGGCTCAGGTGTATTACTGAATCAGACAAGCTAATAATACAAGGGAATAAGGGACTGAAAAATGAATCACTTAATTGGTCTGAAATGGAGACAGTGACTAGGAATGTGAATCTGTCTGAAAATGGAGTAGGGAAACTGGACCAATTGGATTTTCAGCTAGGTGTCTGGATAGCTTTGAGCTAATGATTGGATTGGATATCATTATAGCTAACAGGTGTACAATAAGTGTCAGGAAAGACATGTTACAAATTCAGTCATTTAGTGGGCTGGAGGAAAAAGGGAAACATTTCAGTGGTCAACAAAGTATGATTTAGCATTTTCTGTGTTGAAAAAGTCTCTTGGAACTACTCTGGTCTTGGTCTATCTATATTTAAAAACGTCTTTCATACTGGGTAAAATAGTACTTGGAGTAATGGCTGAAAGATGAAATAAGATACAGGGATAGGGTGACTACTGATGAGCAACCTTTACCTGAGGCTGGGGTATACTTTGATGGCTACTGTTTTATGGAGGTTTGTGATTTGTGACCATGAAAGAGAAGTTGAAAATTGAAAGATATCGGGAGAGAGCTCAGTTACAAAAAAAAAAAAAAAAAGAAAAAAGGAGTAGGGCCCTAAAGTAAAACTAAACCAGCTTTTGAGTTATTGCCTGATGGGAAAGGTGACTCGAACTGTGAGCTGCACGTTAATACTTGATACTGCACATTGATGCTTGAATCTTGGTATGTTTAGAGATGTAAGAAATCTTTGTAAACAAACAGTCCCTTTTCAGTTCCCCTGCCCTAATGGAGACAACCTTTAACACCCTGAATTTGGCTAGTTATTCAACCCAAAAGGATGCAATATCTCTTAAGGACGTGACCTAATCTGGGTGCTGGATGCACATTTCAGCCTCCTATCAGGAAACTGAGGCAAGGAAATGTGAAAGCTTTCAAGCAGATGTCCTTGAGCCACAGAAATTCCTCAAATGTGACCAAATCTGGATTGGAAAAAATAAATCGTCTTTTGGGTGCACAAGCCCTTCTTCAGATCTGCAGTGTATCCAGAAGGTCATCTTTTTTTCCATCTTCATCTTTTTCGAATGACAAAACTCATAAATTTGGATACATTGCTGCTTTTAAATATTCAAAGTATACGCAATTTAAACAGCAACACATGAACTCAGAATATATCTGTTCTAAAAAAAAAAAAAACAGAAAAAAAAGAAAGGACAATGGCACTGGTATAGCAAAGCAACACTTATAGTATGATTACAAAGATCTGGTATCTCTTTTAAGCCACAGGATAGGAAGTAATCATTGTATGTATATTATCTGATGTCTCATGTCTGGAATTTTGCATTTTCAGGATAAAGCATCTGTTAGAAAAATGGAAGGTTCTGACTGCCGAGAAATAAAGCACACTGCCATATTTGATAGTGCTAGTGCACCATCATTCATTTGCCAAAGCTACTTGATTTCTGCCTCCTGGCTATATCTTGACAAGAGGCATCTCTCTGTGCTGGATCCAAAATAGATTCCAATGGGTTTGGAACTATAAAAGACACATAGACAGTGCTGTAAGAAAGAAAAGATAATACGGATTTCACTATGAGTGTGAAAGCAAAAAGATGCTTAGTGGAAGAAGAAATGGGTAAGGTGCCTGAAACAACTTACTTTCATCTGTTCGGGCAGGAATTTTCTGTTGTTTAAGGTGTATATTCATTACATGATAGTAAAATTCTGAGTGCTTTTAGTAAATATACTATAATTCTCATCTGGCATAGTCAGTGAGTAAGTAAACAAATATAGACGATTATTTAGCAGGTTTAAAAATATATGAAAGTAATGTTAAGGGCAAGATTATGATAAAAATGTTAATATCTTTAAAATCATTGATTTCAGAAAGTTTTAATTATATTATTTGTCTAAAGCATTTATATAAACATGTTGTTCTAGCACTAAAGCCCTTTATGTTAAATATCTTCTTGAAATAAAGATATTGGATAGCACTGTCATATAAGGTCCAACGTGGTACACAGCAGATTTACCAATTTCCTGTTTTGTAACCTCTCTCTCTTATACCATACTAATCTACCTATTTAAAGCTTTGTGCATTTGAAACCTCAGATGATAATTTGTTTAACTCTATCCCATTGTGGTCTTTTTATAAAGAGAATTAAATTTGACCTTCTGACACCAATTATTAAATGATCACAACTGGCACCAGTTAAGACACATGACTCAAAGGCCTTCAAAATCCAATGAAGGGCCAAGCCCTCTCTTTCACTTGTACATCTTCCTTTACCTTGCTATATTTTCTTGAAGCCCATTAAGCTCATCTCATCAAGTGGAACTGTATGCGATTGTGTAGACTAATTCAAGATACAATGTATCAATTTACTGCTGCAGACATACTGAAGTATGGACAACACTCCAGAAGTCATCTTTTTGAAACACCTCCCTGATTCAATTCACCTAGCTTTTAAGCGAAGAGAAATGCTTTAATACATTCACTGTGCTGCACATGACCTACATATGCTTGCTTTTAAAACACTGCATATAGCAAGCATGGATTAGAGAAATATATTAAATATCCACAGCATGAATTTTACACGGCTTACAATTCTCCTTATAATAACATTTTTCTTCTTGAAGGCTTTCCATTTTGTTTTCATTTCTTCATTTCTGAGATTCAAAGAAATGTAAGTTGTAACTTGTGAAGTTAACCTTTTTTTAGCCTTGATTTCTGCTCTAATTTTTCTACATAAGTTCAGTAGTATGCTGTGAAGAAATGTTCCCATGATTTCATATAAAGGCAAGTAACCCCAGGATTTGGAACTCATTGGTTTGTGTGGTACTCTAGAGAAATAGCTGAATTAAAATCAGCCTCATGAGACTCAAGTAGCTTCTATACACATCTCACTCTTTTTATTCTAAGCTCTAACACCTGCCTGGAAATTTAATCCCCATATTTTTCTGAAGAAAAAAAGCGATAGATTTATCAACTGCCATTTGGTTTAGGTCAAAGCTGAGTCATATGATGTTCTGCTAAATTAATTGCAATGTAATTGATAGTTTGACACACTTTTTGAAAAGATGATGCTCTATCCGCTTCATAACCAGACTGCTTTCCCTATATTAAAATACACAAGACCTTGTACTTCCACACATTCACCCTAAGTGCAACTTTGAGTAATAACTTGCTAAAGTACAGCGAACATTTTCTATTTCAATATTTCTAATAAAATGTTATACAAGAAAAGTTCACGTTCACAGTTGTCATCAAGAGAGTATGCAAAAAGTAAAAAAAAAGCTCAAAACAATACTAATTTTAAGTAGTATTTTACTTTTATTTTAAGTAAGCAGTGGGCAATGTTTTCTATATATTTCTTTCATTTACATGTTTAAAAAATGAAATCAAGATATTCCTTAAACACAAAGAAGATAGAAAAACACTACATTTCAATGCAATATCTCCTTTATTGGCAGGAAGATATGCAAGTATGTAAACCAATTATGTAATTTATGTAAAACATAATTAGACACATTTCCTGTCCAGCAGGGAAACACATTTTTCTTCGTAAAAATTTAAGAAATTAAAGCGATGCCAACCTCATTTCAAAATGTAAAATAAATTTGTTGCTAAATAATCGCAAATGTTACATTTGGGAAATTTTTTTCAATATTAACTTTAAAAGGCAGGCAACAATTTTACTCCCACAAATTCTATATGTCTCCAGTAAATTTTAACTGGAGCATACAGCAATACAGCAATAACTGACACAGGAGTTCTCATACTGCATTCAAATTTCAGAAGGTTAAAAGAGATTTTGAGTGTACTGTGCCATAAAGTATTTCTCATTGTATTCTGATAATTCCATACAAGATGTTAATTTTCAACGATTCTTTTGCTAAAATCAGAAAACCCTGCCACAGATTTAGTGCAGATTTAGTGCAAAGAGCTTAAAATATCCTGTGGAAAAAATTCTGTACAGAAACCAGATCAACCCAAATCCTGCCATTACTCAGCACTGCAGCGGCATGCAGATGTTTGTAGTGGTTTAAGGATCCAGCAGGGGCTGGAAAGTACATACTCAACTCCAACATGACTGAATCTCATCAAAGTAAGAGCTCATAATTTGTAACAGAAAACAGCCAATTAATATATATTAGAAAAAGGCTCCCATGAATATAAAATATGATTAAAGATCCAATGCAGCTGTCGAAAATCAAAATTCTGCATGTTAAAAAGAAATATCAGTCTGGATTTCTGAATGTTTACATCGATAATGGATCTGTGGAAAAAACCCACAAAACTAATTATAGTATTTCCTCCAGGTTTGGGGTTATGACTTAGGGAGATCCGGGTACTAAAGCACTACTTAGTGTTCTGACTGTTGCACTGCAAATAGTTAAGAACCTTGCCAAAATGCAGCAGTTATTTTGTTTTAGTGCTATTTTAAAAGACAGACCTTCATTGTGAGTGAGGTGGCCTTCATTGATGCAATTTGTCAAGACATTCCTCTGAAAACACAGCATGTCCTTATCACTACAAAAAATACAGTACCATAAAACTGTGTACTATAGCCCTAAGGCCAGCACTGTGATCCTAGATATTCAAATGCACAACCATGAGGAAAACTACATGGCGGCCAGTTCCATTATTTCACATTTACATTGGTAAAAATGAGATCTGAATGTAGCCTGTAACCATTCTTTAAACAAATATATCAATAAAAAAAAAATCATATAAGTATACATGGAAAATGAAGCCTGTTGCTTCAGTGATGCTGACTGCTACCTATTCCGAACAATAAACTTTTTCCCTTATATTTTGCATGACAATATTTTAATTATTGAAACACTGCATATGAGTGAATCGGGCTGTGATTTTTTTTATTTTTCTTTTTTAACAGATATTATCCAGTTTTCTGGCTATCATTTGGGTTCCTACCTGTTAGACAGTAATCTCTGAAAATACTTGAATAGTACTTTGTATATGTGTGCATGTATGAACATGTGTGCCTTTGTCTTGACATCGTGTTCTAAAAGCAAGTACTTTCTCTTTTCTTTTTGAAAGAGGCACAACAAAAACAAATTTTTGAAACAGCAGTCTGACTGGAATTAGTCAGTGTATTTTTAAAAATGCTTTAACTCATATTCAGGCAAATATTCTCATATTCTGCACCAGGCAGCTCTGACGTGGCCACCCAGACGGAGCTTGTGCGGGAACACGCTGCCACCCAGGTGTCAGGCCTGTGTCAGGTGTCAGGTGTCAGGGTGTGCGCTGCTCTTACAACAGTGTCGAATGGTAGCAGCGAGCAGGCCTGTGGAAGGTGTGCCCAGGTAGAGGAACTCCTTCGCCTAGTGATGGAGCTCTGGGAGGAGGTGAGTTGTTTGAGAAGTATAAGGGAGTGTGAGCAAGAGATAGACCACTGGAGTCGCACACTGCCCTCCCCGAAAGAAGCAGATAAAGCAGACAGAGCTCCACATACAGAGCACTCCCCACCCTCTATCAGCGTGGCTGAACGTGGAGATTCAGAGGACAGGGGCCAGTGGCAACAAGTCTCTGCC
>VZSZ01008019.1:447-20797 GCA_013398815.1 Ibidorhyncha struthersii
GGAGCCCCCGAAGGCGGCGGGGGGGAGTCCCGGGGCTGCGCCTCTCGCTCCTCCGAGAGCCGGCTCCTGGCCAGCGCTGGCTTCGGAGCACGGGATCGTGGAAGGAGAAACTTCAGCAGGCAGTGAGGGACTGGTCAGACTGGGAACCAACTGGTGGGACCTGATGGGGATGACAGGAAGGGAACGGGGAAGAAACAAACTACCAGGAAGGCAGGGAGAAGGGTTTGAATAAGAAAGACAGACAACCGAACGGTTAAAACAAACTGTTTCCGTCTTGAAACTGTTCTCCGGAGAAAAAGTGGTTCAGGCAGCAGAGCTGTGTTCAAAAATTATCCTTTTGAAGAATGCTGCTGCTAAAAGCAGGTGGAAGGAATAAATGGGAAAAGTGGCGATAGGAGGAGGTTGAGCAGGACAGGGTAAGAGCAGCTCAGCCCTTGCTGGCGATTCATAGCAGCCTGGGAAGCAGCAGGTTTGATCTGCAGGGTCAGTCCGACTGGCAGAGGAGGTGCGGAGTGATGGGAATATACCTTACTGCTAGTTATTGCCAAAACACGGTGCTGATCTGTGGAGGAGTCATGCCGGCAGCTCCTGTCAGTGCACTAAACTCCATTCCCACATGAAATCCAGGGAACAAGTGTGAAGAAGGAATCTGCTGCATTGAAAGCCGGGCCAACGGGCAGGAGAGGGCATGGGCTGCGCCCAGCTGAGTACCACCAGTCTAAGCCTGGTAATGGTTTTAACTGGAGCATGGACTGAGCAGATGCAAACAGGACTGCTGGGGATGTTATGTGCTGTAGCACTGTAATACTGTGTTGGTGCTGTACTTCGCTCGTGAAACTTCAAGTATAGACGCAGATGTTGGTTCACTCGCCAGACAAGTGCCTGGCAGAGTGTGCTCGGGCTCCAGCTGCAGAGGGAGTAGGGATTTACACCTGAAATCTGGGAAAGTATTGCAGCCCTGTGGCAGTGGGCATAGGATAGGGACGAGCTGCATGTTAGGAAGCTGTACAGGTCCCCACCACGGGACCCTGCAGCACAATCTCAGGGTCCTTTTTATCTGATGTCTAAAATACATCAGGAAGCGGGGCGAGCTGCTGTCAGTCCCAGTTTGTGAATGGTTGTGAATGGGGAGCATTGTGCGGCCAGCCAAAGATCACATACGGCACTTACACAGCGCAGGCTCTGTCCCAGGGACCTTTGCTTCTCGCAGAAATACAAACATACAAGACGTTTATAGGCAAAACTTTGAGGGTGGAGGTTAGGAGCAAGGAGGAGGATGAAGAATGGATTCCTCTGGGGGTCTGTTGGTGCTGCTGTGCACACCCTGCATTCCTCGGGGTACTGGCTGCACAGTTCGCATGGCAAGCACAGAGCGGTAGGTATTGGCATGTGTCTTCTAGCTGCATTTTGGGAGGAAATCCTCTGTTTCTGGTGCATGCGGGGGAGAATTTGGAGTAGTCATGCCCGGCTGTTTGAACTAAAGCGGAGAGCCCAAGCACAGCAGTATAGCGGTTAAAAAAAAAAAAAAAGCAGAGTGATTTTGGGTCATACGCACAGATGGTTCCTGTTGCAGCGCTGATAGGTCCTGTCTCTATGGCAGCAGGGCAGCCACAGCTGGAGTATTGGTTACACTATGGGTAATGCCCTACAGATGTGGGTAGAACGAAGGGGGCCGGGAGGAGAAAAATAGAGATGTCGGAGCAGAGCAGATAGACAACCAAAACCATTAAACAATTACGTAACTTGGACTTATTTTAATTTCATATCTTTATTTAAAGCAAACACTTTTCCTTGACTTAGAATTCAATGGGAATTTTTGTAATCTGTGCTGAGCTTCAGAGTTGCACTTCTATACTAAAATAATTTAGGAAAATGAAAACCATTAATGTTTGCAGTAAATTTTTGAGTTAGAAAGTCTTCTAATTGCAGGAAGGAGGGTGGGAACACATGCTCTATCTTTGGGTGATAGCTGTATTGGTATGTCCCACAGTCCCATACCTCAGTCAGGATCCATTACTGCCAGCCATTACCAAAGGAGCACGCGCTTGCATTTACATTTTCTGAGCTGTGATACTGCGCAGAAAAGCTTTGCCTGAGTTACACTGAGCCCAGCGTAAGCAACAGATGTAGCAAGAATATTTTCTATTTGACTGGAAGTTGAAAAGGCAAAATACTTTCTTTCCGAACTGTGACTTAAATCTAACAAGAGACAATACTTGCTCATTTAGAGGCTTTTTGGTGATGTTTGGGAAGGCAGGTGGGCTCCAAAGCAGCAGGCAGATGTACGGCAGGCATTTAGAAGCCCCTTTGCAGGTTGGATGCACCACACACTGACGTGGGCAGAAATGTGGCAGGTCCAAGTGCTGACCCACACCAGTGGCTCTTCAAATTTGGGTAACTGAATACTTGGAGAAGCTTGTGTCCCTTGTGGAGACAAGGGACAGCTCATCACATTGCTTAATGCTTTGTTTATTTATGAAGTCAGGGGGTTTAAATGCAAAATATGTTTTGATAAACTCACTGGATTTCAAAATATTGGCTTTGAGCATTGTTAATAGATGTCTGGATTCTTTCCAACCGATACCAATCGGTCCCTGTGCTCTCCTAGCAAATAGAAAATAGCTAATGTTCTAACACGTTAGAAATGTAAACATTAGAAGTTATTAGATCTGTGCGAACCAACACAACCGCCTCAATAACTGTATATAGGAATAATAGTACCCGCGATAACAGTGATGGGGGTGTTGGTAGTGGGCGTCCCAGTGGTGACAGGGTGCGGCAGAGCAAGCCAGCAGTGTTTTCGGGAGGGTCCAAGCCACCCAGCCCGGCTCCAGTGGGCTTGGTGGGTGCAGGAGGGAACCGCTCTGAGAGAGGGGGCCAAGATCAATGTCAGCAAGCTCCCCGAGGCACCCAGGGGTGTTATTGCAGGGCTGGGACATGGGCAGGGTGAGAATCCAGGCTGGAGCTTGCAGTTGGAGTTCCCCTGGTCTGAGGCTGCAAGCAAAGCAAACCTGGCATCTGCGATAAGAGATAACAGAAGGCAACAAAAGAAATACCAAGCGTAGCATAAGGGCTGTAACTGGCTGCAAATCAGGGGATTTGTACAGCACCTGGTATGAGTGGCTCCCGGCTGCTGAGAAATAAGGAAACGAATAACAACAGTATTTATTATTTACAGGTTACATCAAGCAGTGAGAATAACGATGGGAAACGGCCTTTAAAACTGAAGATCTACACCAAGATGTTTTGCTTGCTGATTAAAAGTCATCAGTAGCAGTCTTGATTTAAATTGACCTGCCCTGTGTGTAGGGAGTCTGAGTGCAGAGGAGTGCTTAAGAATTAAATGTATAGCAGTGATGTACGTGATGCCTGGCTGGAGATACCAGCAAGTGGAGGGTAAAGATGCTCCAAGGCGATGTGGCGTGGCCGTCCTAGATAAAAAGTGTTAAAGGGAAGTATCAGCTGGGCTTGAGTGGAATTTGTCAGATACTGTAAGTCGGGGTAGCCCTGTCATTTGGGAGCCCTAACGTAGCCTAGACACACTGTCTGGGGAGACCGCTGGGGTGATGGGGTGGCGGGAGCCTCCCTTGGGCCCCCCCAGATCTTGGTCCCTTTTGACTGCCCCAGGACTGTCTGGCCGAGAAGAGGACCTCACTTTCCCCAGAGCCATCTCGCCTCGCTGTGGATCTCCAGCTTGTGTTGTCACCAGTGTCTGCCCCGCGTGGGGTCACCTCGCCGGGCTGCCGCCCCGTCGGGGTGCGAGCGGGCGGCCGGGTCGGTGCTGGCTGCCTGCACAGCCAGATCCCCGCGGCCGCTGCGGGCTGTGTCAGTAGCAGAGTCATTTTGCCTGCGGATGTGCTTTTTACCTTTTCATTTCTTCAGCAATTAAGCGTTCTTGTCCCTGGCTTTGTCCTTGGCGGAGGTCGGATTTGTGGGTACAAAACGTGCACTGAAGCATCCTTCCGCTCTGAAAGGGGCTCTTTGTGCGCAGGGAGGTACTTCGCCCTTTGTAGCAAATTTCCTTTTGAGAAGTGCCAAATTATCTTAGTCAACACAGTTGAAAACCCTCCCGCCCTGGGGCTGAGGCAGGAGCAGAAACAAAGGGGAGCCGGGTGTAGGGAAGCTGCCCAACAAGGGGGCTTCTTCCCTTTTCACTGCACAAATAGGTCTGCTGCGTCCCCATTGTCACAATCAAAGGGGTTCCTGTAAAAGGCACATGTAAGGGGAAGAGATTAGGCAGAAATCGCTCCACAGGGATTTGCCGGGCCCTCTCTCTGCTTTCCCAAAAGCGTCCGGCTCTTGCAGACCTTCTCCTTAAAGACAGGCAGGCTGGGGGACTCATCCCGCCTCCAGCCGTGGTCCCTCCAAGCCCAGCGAGGTGACGGAGGGAGTGTGCTGGGGATTAATTCCTGCTTTCCTTTTGTCAGTGTCTTAGGGGTAGGCAGTGTAAACCAGGGATCTTCTCTTTTTCATAGTATCAATAAATAATCTTCCACTTAGAATAATCCCCAGAACGAGATGCCTGGACACTTCCCATAGGGAAGCCTGAGGACAATCTGAGGTACAGCCACGACGGCAAGGCGGCCCGTGCCATCCAGCTCCCCAAAGCAAATGTTGTGAGCCAGAGGCTCGTTTTTTGTATAAAATATCAGAGCTTGTAGCCAAGAAGCAGGGAAGAGATTGCAGCCATGTTTCGGTGTGAAAACGTTTCCATTTCAGACAGAAGCTTGCAAAAGTGCAAGGACTTTTTTTTTTTCTTTTTTCTTTTTTTGGTAGGCTGTTTTTGCAGGGAACCTTCATTGGGCTGTTGGATAACTTTTCACGGCCAGCTGTAAAAGTCAGCCTGCGTGGTATTGCTTTCAAGCAGTTCGTATTTCTTTCTGCGTATGCCCTGTGTGTAGGAACCCTTGGAGCTTCTCTGAGAAGCTGTTACGAGATGTACTTCATCTCAGTACTTGTGAGACGAAGACACCAAAAAGATGGTGACTTACCTGCCTCTGAGTCCCAGGTGGCTCTTGGCGTGAAGGGCACCAGCGTCTCCTGGGTTGCAGGTTGGTTTAGTCTCCAGGGGAAGGATGCAGATTCAAAGGGAACAAGATGCGGTAAATTACTGCCTTCTGCTGGTCCCCGGTGTTGCTGGATGGGCATGAGGTGGGGACCTGGCTGTGGATGGCCAGGAAGCACCCATGCATGCAGGGAAGAGGTGGTGAAGCATGTGTTTATCATGGATTAAAAGTTGTTGGTTGGGCCAGTCTGCCGGTGCCTTATCTAGCTTGCAGGAATTGGGGTGTGAGGCAGGGCTGGGAATGTGTCTCCAGCCAAGGGAGCCTCCATCATGCAGGGCACAGCGGGAGACTGGTGCATGGCGTGGGTACGGTGCCTTTCAGGTGAGCCGTCCTCCGTCCCACCCCCAGCAGCCTGAGTTTGGGGGCGAGCAAGCCAGCCTGGGCTCTTCCCTGGCAGCTGAGCCCCGAGGCGCTCGCCGGGTTAGGGGACAGCATTTGTGGGATGGATGGGAGGTGCAGCAAAAGGTGCCCCACCAGTGGAGGGTCAGCAACTCTTCGTCTCCCTGGGATGTCCTCTCTTCCCCGCCGCTTTGGCACTCCTTCCTGCTGCCCTCCCCTTCACCTGCGGCTGCTCCTGCAGCAGCGAAAATCCCAGGGGAGGCCAGCTGTGCCATGCCATGGAGCACCTCCAGTGAGACAAGGTGTTGTACGGATGTCTTCATGTCAGCTGTTCCCCCCCCACCCCTTCTCTTCCGGGACACTGCGGTTGTATACATGCTTAAGCTGGCTGCTCCTTAAAAATGGAAGATCCCCCTTAGGTGGGCATCTAGTTCTTCTCTCCTGGGGAGCATCCACAGAGTGGCCTCCCCTTGTGCCTCCACTGGAGGAGGTGCGGGGCTGCCCAGAGGTGCTGTGGGCATCTCAGGGTCACCTTGGCTTCCCCTACACCCGGGAATACAGCTTGGCTATTGCACGTCTGTGCCCACCCTGGGGACCACTCCTGGGGTTACAGCCGTGGTCCCACTGGGAAGTGACTGGCCAAAGGGAAGAGGATGGGTCAACTGGGGGCTACGATGCTGGGAAAGTGGGGCTCCCTGTTTGGATGTGCCCTTGCTTTCCTCTGACTTTGGACTTGCCTCTGCAGCCCTGCAAGCCTCAGGCTCCCATCTGGTGCGGAAAAAAAAATAATTATTTTTTGGTGAGACACGTAGAAGTAGCAGGGACTGTCCGGGAAAAGCTTACGAACAAGTGAGTTCATGACACGGACTGGAGCCAGAGAGGAAGGTTTTCCTACCCCGAGGCCCTTTCTCCACCTCATGCTGATGTGCAGGAGTCGTTAAATCCTGCCAGTGGGCTGGGGAGGTGAGCCGAGCTCCCCCTGGGCTGGGGAGGTGCAGCCAAGCGCCTGGCAGGGGGGCTGCTGGCTGTGAGTCACCCCAGCTTTGCCCCTTTGGGAAGCTGAGATGCAGCATCCCTGCCTGGATCCTGTCCCATGCAGGGCATGGAGATTCGCTGAGTCCAGCTCAGGTGCCTGTTTTGTCTGTTGTTGAAGGGATCCCCAATGGATTTGCATCGGTTTGGTAGGCTGCCTTCCCTGTCTGTATGGGGCAGCAGCCTGTGCACCCTGAGTAGGACAAGGGGAGTGGGTGACCCCTGCACTCCCGCCTGTCCTGCGTCCCCCACCACTGCAACCTCTTCTAGCAGGCGGGGGGAAGGGCAGGGGGAGGCTGGTATTGGGCTGGTCCCTCTGGTTTCTGCACTTGCTTTGCTATATTTGGGGTTTTTTTTTCCTTTTGCAGTTTTGCCTGGGCTGCGGCAGGGAAGGAATCAGCGGCAGGGAAGGAATCAGCAGCTGGAGCAGTCAGAGGGTTCCAGTGTGCAGGCTAACAAATGTGGACCATTAGCTGGTACAAGTTAATGGTTACTGAAGCACATGGTGTTTAGAGCTGGAATAAGTTAACAGCAACTCAGTCCAATGCATTAAGAGCTTACGCGTATTACAGCTCAACTATGTTAACAGAAAACATGTGCCCTAGCAGGAGCGTTTGCCAGAGAGCACCAGAGGGTATGGATGTGTGTCTGTTCACCCCTCTGAAGGACGTCTCTGTGCAGTCCCTCTGGGGGCCCTGTTCCCGTACCCACTGCTGTGCTCTATCTGAGCAGCTCCCAGCTGGCCTGGCTGCAGCAGAGGCCTCAGGGGTACCTTCCTCCTTGCCACCGGCTGGGCTCCTCACAACAGGCACCACCTGCGAAGGGTCAGTCCTCAGACCTGTGCACTTGGGCAGAGTCTCTGGTGCGAGGACAGCCCCGGATGATGTGCTGGGACATGTCAATGGTGCTAACCGGATGCCCCAGCTTCTCCATGGCAAGGCCTGTGTGGTTCATGCATGTGGGGGGCAGGGCAGTCCCTCCTCGGGGGCTAGGTGAGGGGGACAAACTGAACTGTGGTAGACCTTCCTGAGAGCCTTCTCCAAGTACAACATGGGAGACCTGCATCTATTCCTGGCCTCGCTGCAGGCTACCTGAGAGACCTGGGGCAGGTGATTTTCTTTGCAAAATGGGTGTTTTACAGCATTTGTCGCAATGTTAAAGAGGGAGAAGATATTTATGGTAGAGAAGCACCTGCGTGTGACACTGAGGAGGGCAACAGCCAGGCATGGTGAGAGTTGAAAAGCCACCAGGCTCCCACTTGTCTTCCTTGTGTCACTGGGGAGCTGGCTGAGGATGCCATGGGCAAGATACTCATTGGCGTGCCCGCAGCAGAGCCAGCTGCGGTGAGAGGGACGGGGCTGTGCCAACAGGGACATGCAGTGAGGAGAACTGACAGCAGTCTGGCCAACCTTGCCATTTTTGGTCTTGCACAAAGTCAACTGTGCCATGTCCTTGCTTCTCATGGTGCTGCACGCTGCTGCTTCTCTGTGCTGTGGCGTCTTCTGCTCCAGGGCTGGCTCTGCCTCAGGGGCAACTGAGTCACCAACCTTGGAAAGAGTTTTGAGATTACAGTTGTTGCAATTGTGAGACATGAAAATAAATGAGGAAGTCTTTGATGCTGCCTCCCGCAGCTCCCTACTCAAGATAGTTGGGATGAAGCTAGTTAGAGAAGAGAGTGATTCCATATGATCTAAAGTATTTTGATAACTGTGTGAAAATTATAATCACGAGGGCGTAATAATTATCTGCACAGCCCACAGTTTGCTGCTGGCTCCTGCTGGTCTGTCATAAACAGGATCTGCCCACGCAAGCGTGATAACCGAGTGCCTTGTCTGTTCCACGAGCAGTTGCAGAGCTCTCCCAAAACCTAAAGGGAGATGCTTGTGTCTTAAAAAAAAAACAAAACCACAAGAACAGCATTCAAGTACAGGTTGATCCTGAGGTGGACCAGTGAGTTAGAGCAGTTGGGAGATCATGGTCCTGCTCTTCACTTGTGCCACAGCCCCTTTGCGGACAGGAGTGTAACCCAGGGCAGAAGAGGGGGGCAGCTGGAGGTGTCCACTGCCTTAAATGACCTCTGGCAGATCTTCCAGAGCTCACCTGTCAAAACCCTGAGTGAGATCTCCTGCTAAACCATCTGCCTATAAGTCTAAAGGTGTTGTGTCTGATTATTGGGATTGTGGCTCAGGAGGTCTTACAGACAGTAAGAGGGACAGGGCGGCATCTTCGCCTTCCCTGTTTTCTCATAGGTACCCAGCCAGCTCTTGACACCTCTAGAAGCATGCTGTGTTGTGGCACAGTTCTGGGAAAGCGGTTAAGCGGTTGATGAGCTGATGGGTAGCAGAGGTCACTTGCCTGATGTGCGTCCAGTGAATTTTCCATCTGGCTGAAAGACTGTGCCGGTGGATGGGTTGTGTGCCGGTGGATGGGTTATGAGCCCGGGAGGATCAAACTACAGCCCTCAGGAGGCTAAGGCGGTCTCAGCCAGCTGGGCTAAAAAAGCCCTCTCTTTGAGCAGTGTCTGGGGTGGGGGGTCATCAAGGAGAGAGCATGTCCAGCACTATGGGAGGGAGGCAGGGTGGCACGCTGCATTTGTTCCTGTTGATTACCCTGCTGTTCAGCCTTCCTTTATTTTAAAGAGACTTGTTAGCACTGGAAAAACCTCCCCTTTCTCCCGCTCCCACTAGCGATAACTGTCCTGAGCCTTTCTGCAAACTACAGCCCCAGAGCTGCCCCCAGGCAGGCTGGGCTTCCTTCTGAAGCAACCAACCACCGTCCCTTTGCTTCCACAGCTTTCTAATAAAACCCTGCTCTGGAGTTGTTCGTGCCCCATTTCAGTCCAAAGATAAATTTGTTTTGAAAGCTTTCTCCAGATCTTTGCAGCTCATTTAGGTGAACATGGAAAGAAAAGTTCTATGGTAAAAAGAAAAAAATGTTCTGATTTCTATTTTGTACTTGGCTAATTCATAAGTGGGCAAGTTTGCAAGAAACTGCACGGCAGATTTTTAAAATACAGTTGAAGAGAGCTTAGGGGAAAGAGTAGGAAGATGCTTGTAGAGACTCAGCTCTGTTCAGGAAAAGATCAAGAGTTCTTCTGGTGGGTTCTTGTTTCAGTACAGTGTGGTAAAACTGTTCAAAGGAAACCTAACACAAGCAGTAATTATTAGGCAACACAACCCCCTGTTCCTTATAATTATAGCCCAGTGCAATACCAGCCTTTAGCAAATACGTCATTTTCTTCACTGCAGTGTTAACAAGCCCAAAGCACAGCCTGAACGTTGCCTCTGATCTCACTCCCGTGTGCACAGGTTTCTTTGGTTCAAGCTGAACAAGTTTGAGTTGATGCACTCGCTAATTGGCTCGGGATCTGTGTGGGTGGAAGCTGCACCCTCTGATCTTGTCATGTGTCGGGGACTTGCTTGCTCCAGGCCGCTGATACACAGGCTGATGTACGGGCTCCAGCAGTGCTTCCCTCCCCGGGACTTATCTCAGGTGGACTTGGCTTGGGTTTAACCCTGTGATGAAGAGCAGTTCTGCTCAGCAATGGGTATAGTTACAAAGAGCGCTGCCGGTGGGTTCACTGGCAACTTGCAGTGCCTACCGAGACGCTGAGGAACATGCTGGAAGGACAAGTACCTGTGGTTGTGGTGGCAGCATGGTGATGTCCCTGGTTGCCAAAGGGCAGTACAGCACAGGGACTAGTCTGTTGATGTGTTCAGGTTTTCAACCACTGTAGGATCTGAAATGCCACATCTTTAATCATTTTTATGTAAGCACGTGAATGTCGGTCATTTGCTTTCTTAGCCCAGGTTTAGTTCAGTCTTAGAGGAGGTTATAGCAAAATCGCAGATTTTAAGACCAGAAGAAATAATTCAATCCTTGAATTTCTTCCCTAGCACAGATGCGGTACATATGTGTTGAGCCCAGTGACATGGGTTTGACTGTCTCCACAAGAGATATTGCTGCTTTCCTTGTTAGCTTGTTCCTGTGGTTAATCACCTACGGCGTTAAAAGCACGATCCTTATTCCTCAGTTGAATTCGTCTGGCTTTGACTCGAACACGTTGGTTCCTATTATATGTTTCTGTTCTGGATTAGAGAGTCTCTTGTGCCTGATGGATTATTGCCTTAAATAACTGGGAAATCAAGTCATTGCTTTCTCTTTTTAACATGGCAAACAAATTGAATTGTACAAGTCTTTCACTGGAAAAGTCTTTTCCCTTGAAATGGTTTTGCGGCTGCTCTCTTCACCATCTAGAGATTTCCAGGCAATTTTAACAGAGGTGTATGGACTGGAAATGGGAAAATATCAGCCTTTAGTCTATAGAGAAATGATGCGTGGCCTTTCCCCACACTTTTTTCTGTACACCCTCGCCTATGTTATGTACAAAGTAGGCATGACACTGGGGTGAATCGTGGACTTCCTCATTCCTAACATCTTCGCTGAGCTTGTGCCCCAAGGTGTTTAGGTGGTCAGTCCTACACGTGGGAGAGTCTGGACTATGTGGGAAGGGCTCCTGGGCTGGTAGTGGCGCGTGTGATCCTGCTTATAGCCTTCAGTCTAAACATGGTCTTCACAAACAGAAAGTGCATGCTCTTTCCGGAGTGCTGCTTCAAAGTTTCTCTCGGATTCCTGCCCTAGAAACCCTTATTCTCAGGCAGGATATCCCGAGTGTATGCAAGAGGAGCTGCGGCAATTCCTCCTTCGGCTTTTTCCTTTGCTTGGTGCTGTCTGGTCACGGAAGAAGGCTGGAGCTTGTCTGTGAGATACTGATGGCTTCCAAGCACTGCACTCTGCTTCTGTGGTGTGGTGGCAGCTGTCCTTTTCCTGATGGCAGAAGGAGAAGGGAGCTGCTGGCGACCAGCTCTGTGACAGTTTGCAGCCTTTCTCCTGTGCTCCGTGGAGAGCAGCGTTTTCACTCTGGACAGGCCAGCTCTTCCCTTGGCTGATGCACTGCAGTGGCTTAGCTCCAGGCTTGACAGCTTTATCCAGCTGTTCCCTAGGCAGGGCAGAGGAGAGGATGGGTGTCACGCGGCAGGAGTGCGGCCCTCAAGGGCAGCTACTTGCGTGGCTGGCAGGAGTCCCTTGGTGACATGGAGAAGACACATCTGTCCATCAGGATCGTGGTGCCATGGATGCTCTGACCCGGAGGGAGTACTGGGCCTCATAGGACCTTGCTAAAATCCATGGCTTGATCGGCTGGGGCAGTGCACTGAGCAGGACCTTGCTCAGGAGGGACATCATCTGATGCAGGGACAAATTTTAATCCAATGAAGCCTTGGAGCAATGCAGATGTTAGCAGGAGGCAAGGTTTGGGTGGTACAGTGCAGTGACCATTGCTGAAGGACTCTGGGCCATCCAGGGTGGACACCCCTGGGAGTTTTGTGCCTCTGGAGTATTTGGGAGCTGAGGGAGCTCTGCTCACCCTGTGACACTGTCGCAGACAGTTCTCCTGGGGAAGTTTTACATTTTCCCTGTGGGAACAGTACTCTGAATTTCTTGAGCTTGTTTGGGCGTAAAATCTGAATTAGGCACTGAGTATAAGTTTGGAGACTTGGAGTCTGTTCCTGGCTCACTTGCTCTGATGTCCTTGGGTGAGCTCAGATCTTGTTGCTAGAGGAGACCCCACTTTCCATGTGTATTAAATTTGGGTTGTCTGTGAAACGAGCTTTTACCCAGCCCTGATAAGCTCATTGCAAATTAGGCAGGAGCGCCAGCCTCGCAGGGCTGTTGGCAGCCCCTTGTGCAGGGGTTGCGCTGGGCACGAGCAGCTGGCAGCAAACCCAGCACCAGCGGGTGGTGTCGTGTGGCCAGCACCAGGACACGGCCAGGTTTGCCTGCTTGCCCCCATTTGCTGTTTCTGCTCTTCCTGGGCTCCTCCTCGCTCCCTGCCAGGGAATCCCTGGGCACAAGCGAGGGGCTGAGGCACCATGAGACAGGCTGGGGCAGAGCCGGGCATCCTTCCCACGGGTCCTTCCCAAAACCGTTGTGGTTTTGGGAAAGGGATGGGGGCAAAGGGAGTGGGTAGGAGAAGGTGCAGGCAGAGGGGTCTGTCTGCGCCCACATTTGCTGCCAGCTGAGCCCTCCCAGCCAGGGAGAGGGGTGAGCCCCAAAACGCTCTCGCTGGGCAGCACAGGCTCCCTCCTCCCTGCAGCCCTCTCTCCTCTGGGCCCATCTGGTGAAGTCTGTCACCGGCCCTTCCTCGCGTCCAGCTTGCTCTGGGCAGCAGCCAAGGGACCAGCAGCGTCCCTGCTGCTCTTTTCCCTCNAGGGGACAGGCTGTGTGCGCTCATGAGAGCCTGGCCAGGCTCCAGCTGCCTTTGAAGTGCTCCAGTGATCAGGATGAAAGGGAGGGGAGTCCTTCTCCGAACCATCTGGCTCTAATTGCAGGTAGAAATGCCTCTCTGCGTGTCCCCCCCCCCCGCGCCGTGGGGAGGGGGCATGCTGCTCTCTGCTCTCTTCGTTAATCCCGCGGTTCTCGGCTGCACTGGCCCAGAGCTTGGGAACAAAAGGGGGTTTCAGCTGGGGAGCCAGAAATAGGCAGCCGCTGGCAGAGATGCTGGGGGTTCAGGCACCTCCGCTCCCAGCCTGGAGCTGCAGGACCCCGCAGACCTTTCTGGGGACGGCCTGTGCCGCAGGGGGAGCTTTGCCAGTTGTTCCCATCTCTGGTTTCTTGGGTGCACGTTCCCATCTCTGGTTTCTTGGGTGCACTGGAGCCTGCTGGCCCTTTGACTTGTGCTTTTTTATGATGGCGTGCGCCGAGCGCGGGGACGAGGAACATGGGAACTTGGCGCGAGCCCTGCCATTTGGCAGGGTTCACTGGCTGCATGTCCATGCCCCTGGCCCGGCACTGCCACACCAGCCAGGGTCCCTGCCTGCTCCCTGCCCACTCCCCCCACATCTCTTGGGCAGGGCTGGCTGCAAAGTGCCACGTGCCACCACAATGGCAGCAGCGGTTAGAGCCATTGGCAGCACTGGCAAGTAAGTTTTGTTGTCCTGTTTGGCTGGGAATCTTCCCTTTCCCAAGGAGATGATAAAGATCGCTAGGTTATATCTACCCAGAGTTTCTTTCTGTCCTTGTGGCAGCCTTTGGGCAGCATCTGAAATTTCAGTTAAACCTGTGTTGCTTGAAGTCATCTGCCCTGACACCGACACCACAGAACAATTTATGCTGGTGAGGTTTTCCCCTCATCATAAAGCCCTTGTTATAAACTTTTTATATAAATATATAAAATTGTTAAACATGAGCTCTGGTAACTCCGTGACCAGAAGCAGCCCTTGCTGTTACCCATCTCCAGGGACCATGCGATAGCCAAAAAGGGAGAGCAAGAAGTGGAATGGGACAGCAGAGGGGTGCAGAGAGGGTGGTCATGGAGATGGAAAGCACCAGCCCAAGTAGACCTGTAGGTTGTTCAGGTGCAGTGGGGCCGAGCCCTGGCACAGCACAGGCCATTGGGTATTAACTAATCAACATGTTATTTGCTTCCCTGAAGCTGCAGTAAGATGGGGTGGAGGAGCCATTTGGTGCAGGAGACTAGACCCTCCTTTGCTGGGCAACAGTTTGCTCCCTGCACAGCCATCCTCAGGAGATGTCCTTACCACTTATTCCCTCTCCAGGTCTCTGCCTCGTCCGATCCCCGTTCGGCAGGGGATGAGGAGCTGCCGCCATCAGGCAAGGCACGGGGGCTGAGGCGCAGTGCGCAGGCTGGTCCACGGCGGCACAGGCGTCGTGGGGTGGCTCAGCAGGCTGCCAGGAGCCCGGCAGTGCCCCAGCCCGGTGGCACTGGTCAGGAGGAGAGCCTGCCCTTCATGCTGGACCTGCAGAGCTTGCCGGCGCTGGCCAACGTGGACCTGAGTGCTCAGAACCCCAACATCCAGGTGGGGAGCAGATCTGGGTGGGCCACAGGGGGATGTGGGTGAGCACCACATGTGGTCCCCAGCCTTATTTGGTTCCCTAAAAGGAAGGATCTCGTGAGCGGGGTCTGTGTAGCCACTGCCCTCTGTCTTCTTGGTAACTACCAGATGCAAATAGCTGGCACAGACAAGAACCTTGCCAGAGGTATTTGCTCATGGCCTTTTCCCTGCCCCAGCCCCTCTCCATAGAGCAGGAGCAAATGCTCCTACAGGGGTAATCTCTCAATTTCTGAGGGTGATGTTGGTCCCTGTGGGTGACCACCAGCCCCTCTGCAGCTCCCGCTCTGCCCCTACTCAGTCCCTCCAGATGAGGCGAGACCTCTTATGCTCCTCATGTGGTCCGGTAGCTCAAAGCATCTCTGGACTCTTGGGCTGGGAAGTAGTGCAAGGGCTGGTACGTCTGTCCCAGCACTGTGCCTCATATCTGGCCTCATATCTGGCCTCCAGGTGACCATTGAAGTGGTGGATGATCCTCAGGCCGAGATGGAGATGGACTTGTTGAAGGAGACAAGCAATGACTGGTCCCTGACATCCTCTGAGTGGTTGTCCCACAAGGACCTCTTCTGGCCCCTCTTCTGGGAATACACCGACCCCACTGAGGAGGAGGAGGAGGAGGAAGAGGATGACAACCTGGATGTAGGGGACAGGGAGGAGGAAGACGAGGAGGAGGAGGAAGACTACACAGCAGAGTATGAGGAGGAGGAGGAGTCCATGCTCAGTGGAGTGGGAGGTGACTGGGATCAGCAGTGGCCTGGGCAGAAGAACTGGATCTTTAAGGAAAAATATAATTACGGTGAGTCCTTGGCTGCATGCTGCTGCCCTGCAGACCAGCACTGCCCTCCCCTGCCCTGCCTGACCCACAGCCCTGTCTCACTGCAGAGGAAACACCCCTGCACTGGGGATCACAGCACGGTGGTGCTCAGCTCCTACTTAAAAAATAAGCAAGCATGCCAAGGAGTTAAGGCTAGCACCTAGCTGGGGCTGCCAGCGGTCAGACACGCCGGTGTCCCAGCGGGAATTGCCCTTGCATATCATCAGACTGGAGCGTGGACTCTAGTGAAGGCATGCTCAGATGAGAAATGCAGTGTAAATGTTTAATGGCAAGTGCTGCTGCCATCCACTCAGGTCCCTGCGGTGACACCAGTGCCAGAAGCCTTTGCCGCAGACCTGGGCACCCCCTAGGAAAGGAGCTGCAGAGGGCTAGATGGCAGGTGCCAGTGGGCGGACAGGCCAGGGCACCACAGCAGCTCCCTCCTGCAGCTTCCCGGCCACAAGCCTAAGACCAGTCAACCTTTGCTAATGCATGATGCTTAAGCATCATGGCCAGTGCATTGGGCAGATTTGGTGAGGATGGGGATGGGCAGCAATGCCTGTCTGGGTCAGTACAACCATGAGCAAAGCTGTGAGAATGAGACCCTTTGCTCCTCCATATGCCCATGTCAGCTCTGGCACTGCATCCCTGTAAAGGACATCCCAGGGACAGGGCAGAGCTTAGGGAGGTACCAGGCGGCTGCTGGCTCCCCTCCTGCTGCGGGTTTGCTGAGGTCCACCACCCTCTGCCTCTCCCCTGCCGTGCAGACTATGAAGATGAGGAGGAGTGGAGCCTGTGGTCCCCTTGTAGTATCACCTGTGGCAGTGGAAACCAGAAGAGGACCCGGTCCTGTGGCTATGCCTGCACAGCAACGGAGTCGAGGACCTGCGACCTGCCGCGTTGCCCTGGTGAGCCCTCAGTCATATAAGTGCTTGGGCACTGTCTGGCCCCGACATGGGCTGGTGACCTGCTGCTGTGGGTGTGCTTCAAGAACTAGTTATGCTTAATGTGATTTGGGCTAATGACCATGGCGGTTTGTTTCCACAAAGAAGCTCTGATGGGGCTTCATGGCTCCCCAGGCAGTTACATGGCACCCAAGGATGGTAGAGCTGGCATCCAGCTTAGCATGCAGCTCCTTGCACCTCTCTTACACTGGGAGCTTGAAATCCTCTCCTGAGGCATATTGAGAGCTGGCTCCATCCACTGGGATCTGCGTAACCCTCAGCCTTGGGTGGGTCTGTCCTGCTTGTCTTGCTGCTGGCCCACTCTTCCAGGCACAGGGCTGTGCCGCCAAAGCGGTGGCGGGAGAAGGGGTGGAAGACAGATGGTGTCTGGTGCCCTTATGGAGGAAAAAAACCCACTACTCCTCCTGGTGTTCAGCCTGGCTCTTTGGTTGCTCTTTTTTTTTCCCCTCTCAAGGAGCAGAGGAAGAAATGGTCTTCCCCACAGAGGAGACGCCTTTCAAAAGCGACAACACCACAGAGCTGTTCAACTCAGGTCAGCCTCTGCCTCTGCCTTGCTCTGGGGGCTTCAGTGCCAGACCCCACGGGGGGTGTAGCTGGCTGGTGGGGAGGGCTCTGCCGAGGGATCCCACATCTAGTGTCCAGACCTAAGTCACCCAAACCACTGCCCACGTGCAGGCTTTGACAGTCATGCTGGGAAACCCGGTTCCTCCCACAGCACCGGTACAACACGGTCCTGCTTTATGGTGCAGTGGCTGAGGCCAGCCTGCCATGTGCCCTCTCTCCATGCTGCCAGCCCAGCCCTTGTAGTGATGGGTGCCCGGGGAGAGCCCCTGCGAGGGGCAGCTCTGCCCCAACGTGAAACCCCTTCCCCCTGTTGCTGCCTGGGGGACGGAGCCTGCTCATCCCAGGAGCCTGGCTACTCCTGCCCTGCGGTTGCAGGCTCCGCTGGTGGTGCTGGCGAGGCCGCGGGCAAATGGCAGCTGGGTAAAGCGGGGTGCAGGGTGCAGGCTGCATGTGCCCTCACCCTTTTGGTGCCCCCCCCTCCCAGAGGTGGACAGCTGTGAGAAGTGGCTGAACTGCAAGAGTGACTTCCTCACCAAGTACCTGAGCAAGGTGCTGACGGACCTGCCCAGCTGCCCCTGCTCCTACCCGCTGGAGGCCGTCTACAGTGCCGTCAACCTGCGGGATGAGCGGCAGGGCAAGAGCTTCCGATGGCGGGACGCCAGTGGCCCCAAGGAGCGCCTGGACATCTACAAGCCAACGGCGCGCTTCTGCCTGCGCTCCATGCTCTCCCTCGACAGCACCACCCTGGCTGCCCAGCACTGCTGCTACGACGAGCACACCCGCCTCATCACCCGTGGCAAGGGGGCCGGCGTCCCCAACCTCATCAGCACCGAGTTCTCCCCGGAGCTGCACTACAAGGTGGACATGCTGCCCTGGATCCTCTGCAAGGGCGACTGGAGCCGCTACCACGCCGTCCGGCCCCCCAACAACGGGCGACGGTGTGCTGACAACCCGGCCGAGGAGGAGTACCTCTCCCAGCTGCAGGAGGCCAAGGAGTACTAGCCACAGCCACGCTCAGAGGAGCCATGGCCACTGCCGGCTCCCGTCCTGGCCCAGCCTGGCGAAGCCCTGGCCCTGCTTATGGGCTCCTCGCTGGCACCGGGCAGAGCTGGGAGGATACGCTGTCCATCTCGTCCCTTCAGGGGGGTGCCTGCGCCCCCCTTGGAGTTCTGAGGGCGCCGGAGGTTACCGCGGTGCGATACCTGCCATGCCACCCAGGGTGGTCCTGCACCCCGGGGTCCCCGGGCTGGCATGCGGGGAGCCGCCAGGGATGGGAGGCGTAAAGGGAACAGGGGGGGAGCTGCTCCCGCCTGCTTTTATTGTCTATGGTATTTCAATGCAACCTTGAAAGCTGAGGGTCCGCAGGGTGAAATGGCCTCAGCTCCTTCTGGCTTCACGCTGTGTCTGAGGAGCTGGCCTGCTGCAGGCAGAGCTGCCTGCTCTTGCCTGTACGCCTGCCCCAGCACATGCTGGTCTTCTTCTGACACTGGGGGTGGTCCTCCTAGGGAGGGGCAGGGCTGTTCCAGCCATGCCTACAGAGTGGGGCCTCCCCTCTGCTTTTTGCGTGCATGGTTGGGAAGAAGCAGGGAGAGGCTTTAGCAGGGTTTCATGGGTCTGGAGGGTGTGTGGGGCAGGAGGAGACTGGCCCCCTGGGCTCCCCTGGCAAGACTGCCTTGCCACTGCGATTTTGGCTGTGAAAGGGAACACTGGGTGCCAAAGCCAGACACGGGTGGACCTCACAGGAGGTCAGCATGGTGGGGACACCACCTGTGTGCATTTCAGCCCCTCTGCCTCAGTGCTTGGGGGAGCAGGGTGGCAGCACCCAGGCAAGTCCTACCACCAGCTGACCTCCATGCCTCGGCTTCCCGGCAGCTCCCCAGTGGGCTTCAATGCTCGGGATCACCCGTGACACAGCCTACTAGAAAGTCCCACGTTTCCCACCCACAGCCCTGCCTGGGGCAGGAGGCAGCTTGGCCACCACTCATGCCATTGCTGGAGAGGAGCAAAAAGTACTGAGCCAAGTTCTCCATGGGGATGGGAACACGTCAGATGCTGCTGGGAGCACCCAGCGTTGCCCCTGTCTGGTCTTGCTGCTGGCCTCGGGCCCGGCTCCATGCTGTGTCTGCCCAGGTCCCCAGCGAGAGGCAGCCCAGGGAAAGTAAGTCGTGGGTGCGCCCTGCGCTCCTCAGGCTAGCTGCCTGGCCAGGTGGGCAAGTGTGGCTCCAAAGGAGGAAGACACACATGTGCTAATAATGTCAACACCTGGTGTCTGCAGATCATGGATCATGATGCTCCCTGTTGGTGCTTTGGTCTTGCCTGGGTTTTACTCAGCTTTTCACAGGTCCATGGCAGTTTCTCTCAGTGTATTTTGGGAGCTCGCAAGTTTCCTGCAGAGAAACTAGGCTGAGCACCTTTATCCCTGGACATTCAGTCACTGAACCTGGCAGAAATTGTTCATAGCTTTTATTTAGTAAATTTTATGCATCAGAGGAAATAAAAGAGCAAATCAAGCACACGTAAAGAAGAATGGAATCATTTCTAGACTAGAGGTTTCACCCAAGGCTGTTGGGTGCTCCATGTGTTTCTGCAGGACAGTGTTGGACAAAAAAACATCTGTCTGGGTGAAGATGTCCTTGGTTGACTGTCCTGTGCTAGGTCTGTCCTTGCAGGAGCTTTCTCCAGGGCCAGTGAATATCCATGATCTGATAGCTCTTTGGGGAGGCTTTCTGGGAGTGTCTTGCATATGTTGAGTGTATGTTGATCCTTTTGCCTTGGTTACTGATAGAATATCGCATCCTTGGTCATCAGTGCCTAAGACTTCATTGCTGGTAAAACAAAAGTATTAATGAAGTTATCACTGAGTTATTCTTATTTAACTATTATTCCACACTCGTATCCCCAGACTCCAGTTATGGGTGCTATCAAAACATAGGCAGATGCCGTCCATTTCCCAACAGGCATACAGTTTGAGATGACCAGTGTTATGCAAAGGGTAGGAAGGAAGACACAACCAAATAAGCATGGATGGAGACACAGACCCTGGTAAATTTTTGTATTCCCTAACCCAAATGGTCATTTGCTCACTAGTTTATGGTAAAGCAGTAGGTCGTAAAGAGGTGGTCAAGAGGGGGTGGCAGTGATCTGGTGGCTTGGTTCTGGGAGCCTGGGATGCATGCAAGGAGGGTCAGCAACAGGCATTTGTATGGGAAGCAGACAAACCGAGTGGTCATGGAAGGATGAGCTTGTTATCTGTCATTTGGCAGCGCATCTTCATATTTCTTCTGCCATATCATATGTCATTATTATCATCAGCAGATTCTCAGAGGAGCTTACTTACCATCAGCGCAGACTTCTTTAAAATAACCACCCATTAAATGTGCCTACTCTCCAGTATTGGACCCACACAGGGAAGCAGGACCTCTGTGAACAGCCTTTTTTGGAGGAGACTTTCTATAGCTCAGCCAATTTGTTTGTTAGACTGGCTGCTCTCTGAGGAAGTGCTCTTATAATAAGGACTGTTATCCAGGATTTGCACCCTCCTCCTCTTTTTACTGGGCATGTCAACCAGTCTAACCCCCCAAAAAGAAACTATAATTTCTGCAATAAATGGAGTTCCTGTCCAAGGACAAGTAGAAAAATTTCTTGCACCGAGCCCCCCCC
>VZSZ01008019.1:20821-35050 GCA_013398815.1 Ibidorhyncha struthersii
AATTTTCTGCCCCGACCCCCCCCCCCCCCCCAAAAAAAAAAAGCTGGTTGAAAGCCGAGTGGCTGTTCTGCCTCGCTGCCTCTATGGTTTGGACGATACAGGCATGAACTGGAGCGTGAGAAACAAGAAGCAGTGTTGTTCCTCACACAAGCACCTTACACACGGGGAGGCTTTGCGGGGCACTGTGAGAAAAGTAGACATTAAGCAAGCATTTATTTTTATATCCCATCAAAGATTCTGTCCAGCCCACTGCTATTTAAGTGATGAATCTCTAAGCTTCCACTCCTTAAGTTTATTGTTTTTTATATATAATATATGTAAAATGTTTTTTATTCCTACAAAATTTCATAGAGAAGAATTCTTTATTCTGATGCTGCAATAAAGCACTTTATATCTGTATGTGTTGCTGATGTCATTCAGTTGGGACCAAAACGTATGTTGCTAATTGTTTTGGTTGAGAGGGATGACACCACGTTGAATGATACATGTCTTGGGTCCCCAGCCCCAGTTGTACTGCAAAGAGCCTGGTGGCTTTGCTTCCTTCCCTTAGCATTTGCATCTGATGGTGTCTGGCTGCAAGAATCAGAGCTGACAGAGATGATCCAGAGCCCACTGCCACAGCCATGGGATATTTGAAATTCTGCTCACAAGGAAGGAAGACTCCTACGAGAAGACGGTCAAGGTCAGTGCTGAGAAGCAAGTGCATTGCCTGTGCCTCAGCCCTGACCCCAGATTTTATTCCATGCTCAGCCTGGCCAGAGCTGGGTGCTGGCTACCAGCACGCTGCTTTAAGCAGGTGTTGAGCATGGGAGTCGGTGTAAAAAAAAAAAAAAACAGCATCATCCCAGCTGGAAAGCTGGTTTGGCAAACCACCTCCAGAGCCAACAGCTAATGATAGCAGAGGGATTTGGAAAGCTTTCCAGGGATCACGACTTTTTATTGCTGTTAATTTGCTGCATAAATCGTGACCACTTTCAAACTCTTGCAATTTCCAGCTGTTTTCCCTCCTTCTCTCTTCCTCCATTTGCTTTGTGCTGGCTGCACATCTGTCAAGGGTTATCTGCTGCTCTAGCGCGTGGCTCTGCTCTACAGCTGCCTGGCGCCATTGCTGGCCCCTGCCTGGGGGGAGCAGATGGCTTCTCTCCCTGAAGGATGCCCTGAGCTTCCCACTGGTCTTCTGCAACATCAAAAACATTGTTGCATGGAGCCCAGGCCAGGGGGAGCAGGCAGGAAAAGCAGCATAGAGAAAATCAGTGTTTCCCTGGAGCAGCAGTCAGCAGTTCCTGCTGTGTATATAACATGCCTTTATCCTCTGCAACAAGGTCCTTGCTGTGCTGGATGCTGAGCCCTGCCCTGACATGCCTGGACTATAGAAATCCCACAGCCAGAGGATGGAAGGAGGAAGAATTGCTGCCCTAATTCTTCAGGTCCTCAAGATCTGGAGCTGTCACCTGAAATCACGGAGTGAGTCTGCGGCAGAGTCTCAAGCTGCACCTTTGCCTGCTGCTTTGAACACAAGACTCCTCGACCAGTTGGGTTGTCTTATTTTGCCAGCGTGGCCTGGAGCTTCGCGTGGCTCAGCAGTACCAGAGCCCTGGCATCTGACTTGCAGCTGAGCTAGTTTGTACACAGGAGGAGCCGTGCCCAGATTTTGCTAGGCACAACAGTCAGCACGTGCTTGTCCCTGCTCACCTCCCCTCTTGGCCCCAGACAAGTCAGGAGCAAGCTGTGCCAAGACCTTTTGGCTGTGGATGACACGTTGAAGGCAGGGTGCGTGGCCAGCTGCCTGGGGGACAGGCAGGGTGAGTGCAGCCCATCCCTCAGGGATGAATGCGAGATTTCATAGAAACATGTTTACAGCAACATTAGATGTCTGCTTTCTTTCAGGGCTCCTGCTCCAAGAATCTGCTTCTTGGAAAGCGCACAAAAAGCCCAGCTGGGCCCAGAAGGAGCTGCTATGAGAGGAGAAGACAGAAGATAATGCCAGGAGAGCTTGGCCAAAGCCTGTGGAGCAGACCTGAACTGCAAGGCCTGGCCTTAGCCTAGGGAAAAGCAAAGTGTGGTTGTGACGGTCGGTGGACCTTGAGTTAAAAGTGAGGCTTTGGAGAGGAAAAAAACCCCAGCCTTTCAGGCACACCCATTTGTGGTCTGTAAAGGGACCCACTGCACTGTGTAGCCACGTCAGCCCTCTGGGCTGGGTGTGCTGGTAGCACAGCGTGGCACGTGGCTGCCAACGTCTCTGTAGAAGAGTAAAATACAACAACAAAAAAAAAATCATACTGGCTACACTTTTTCGGCAGTAGCCCTACCAACCACAGCGTGAACACTGGGCGAACAGGAGCTTGTGGCAAGACCTGGTCTCCTGGGCTTTGATTTCTCCCTGAGTGCAGAGAATCGCCCCCAGCGTGTCCCCAGCACCCAGCAGAGCCCGTCCTCTGCTCTGCTTTCACTGACGCCATACAGAGGGATGCTGAGATCACGCTGGGGCAGCCTTGCCTGCCATGTCCATGGGACGGGATTTACCCCCTCTGTCTCCACAGAGGATGGACCCACACATTTGCAGTCGGGAAAGGAATGTCTCACCCTCCTTCCCTGCCACGCAGCAGCCAGCTGCCCCTCGGAAATGCCTGAGAGGAGCCCAGCTGGCGGGGCCCAGCCCCTGCTTTGTTCCAGGTTCTTGCAAGCATGTCAGCTATTCTTCTCTCACTGCATGGGAGCCCAGCACTAGGGATCACAGCCCTGTGCAGCTTGACCGTCACGCACAGGCCAGGGGCTGCAGCAGAGCCCATCTGACAGCCAGCACCCTCTGCCACACCACCCCCAACCATGGCCAAGCTTGGTTGTGTTGCGGGAGCTGAGCAGCAGCTGGCAAGGCGGCCGTGAAGTTTCTGAAGAGCCAGGAGAAAGTTGTGTTCCTATGTCGTGTCATCTGTCTGTCCATTTCCCCCCAACCAGGCATCACCTTTGCATATGGGGATGTACCACAGAAAATGGATTTAGATGGGGTCTCAAGAAACTACATAGTCCCACCATGGGGACGTAAGCAAATCATTCCTCACTTATGGGTCCTACTCTCTCGCAGTCTTCAAGATCTCCAGTGATGGAGATGCCACAGTAACCCTCAGCTTTATTGTTCTTGCAGGGGGAAATAATTTCCTAGCAGCCAATCTAAATCCTTCCAGCTTTATTTTAAGCCCACTGCATCTTATCTGCAATGGTCACAGAGAGCATATAATTGCCTTAATTGCTCCTACCTCTCACATATTTCAGAATTTTATCATTGCGCTCCCTATTCCCCTTCGTCTCTGCCCTCTTCTCTTCTCTAGACTAAAAAAATGCAATTCTTTCAGACTCTCCTTAGAAGCCGTACTTGTAGACCTCTGGTCGTTCTCGTTGCCAACCACTGGGCTCGCCCCAGGTAATTCACACCTTTCTTGAAGTGCGGAGCCCAAAACTGAAGCCACAGAGTCTTATCTGGGGCTTTCTTAATGCTATACAAAAAGATTTCTTCAAAGACCTACAAACCTTAGTCTGCCTAGGCAGCTTTTGTTCTCTTCCATGTTATTTTAAATTTATGTTCATTTGAAAATTCACCATAACCTGCCCAGCTTAAATGTCTTTTACAGATGTGCTGCCAAGCCTGTTGCATCCCTTCTTGTACACATTACTGGTGGTTTCTGCCTCAGTGTAAAACTTTGCGATTCAGTGATGTCAAATATACTTTTTTTTTTTCTCCTGCATCACTTTTTCACTTGGTCAAGATAATTTTCAATCCTAAATTCATCTTCTAAGTGTTTTACAGCAATGCTGGTGATGTAAATTATTTCAGACTTTTAAGCTATCAATTATATTATCTTCTGTACTGAAACATACTAGATTCATTACAGCTCTATTAGGCTTTCCCTGACTGACTTATAAAAATAGCATATAAAGCATTGCCTGAAGTCTTAATAAAGCCCAGATATTCTGCCAAAGAAAGGCAGACTCGATATGACTTGTGCTTGATGTAGCTGTGATATAGTTGTGCTAGTTGCTACTTTTTTACCTGATTAGCTGCGTATTTACAGGTTACTGACTGCATTTTTCAGTATTTTTTTCATGAATGGATTTTACAGACTGATCTTATTCCCTTGGCCCTCACCTCTCTCTCTTCCTCCCTCCCTCTCCCCAGCCCCATTCCTCATCAAATTCAGAAAGATTGCTCCACTTTCACAAGTAAGTCTTCTAGGGTAAACTGCATCAGACCCTGTCATGCTGGAAACATCCAAATACTTTCACTTTGGCTTTTTAAAAAAATATTTTATTTAAGTTCTTTCTGTTTTGCCATTGAAGTAGAGTTGGGATGATGTTTCAAAGTAGTTTTAATAGCTAGTTACTTAAGCTAGGGGCTTTCAATCACTTTGATTTGTGGCCTGATTTTCTGTGGAGGTTTCGCATACATAAATGATCAAAACACATGAGAAAGAGCTGAGTCATAATGTAGGTCCACCTAAACCAACATCCAGTCTCTGACCATGGTCAACAGCAGGTGACTAGGAAGGAAGAATAAAGAGGACAAGCACATACTGCTATTCCCCTGAAGTACTTTACTTGTTGCCAGCAGCTGGCGGCCAAAGAGGATTCTTGAGCCAGATGTGATGGCTGTTCTGTTTAATAGCCCTTGGTTGGCTTATTCTTCCATGAAGTTTTCCACTCTTCTTCTGAATCCAGGTAAACTTTTAGTAGTACCATATCGCCAGCTGCAAGAAATTCCAGAACTCACTAAACGCGTTCAGAGACCCCTCTGGTTGGGACGCCATGTTCTGTTGTTTGATGGTTGCTCCTTACTCATATTCTCCATGTGTGCCTCGTAAGCGTGCAGCCCATTAGCATCCACCTCTGACCTCTCATCACTGCGAAAAATTCACTGTTTACTTCCATCTCTGCTTTCTGGGTTTTTTTTTTTAGCCTTTGTTTTCTTTAATTCACAAGACTTTCCCTCTTATCCTGTGTCAGTTCAGATTCTTGAAGAGCCTTTGGGCAGGAGTACACCAAAACTTGCTTTTCTCCATCATCTTATATAGCCCTCCCTCCCGCAAATAACTGAAGGACTGCTAACTGTGTCCGGCTCTCCTGGCACTTCCAAGTAAAGCAAAAGTCAGGGGGTTCTCATTAGCATCTGTATAGCTGCACCAGATGTCAGCTGTAGCTGAAGGACTGGGTCTCTGCTGAGAGCAGGCGGATGCAGCGCAGGGACCTTCACTAGCTCAGATTGCATTCGCCAAGTGAACGGCTGAAGTGGCGTAAAGCATTGCCACCGCTGTGCCCCGTTAGAGTTAGCACAGCCTGCCACGCTGTGTGCCTCAGGCTAAGCGCTAGCTCACAGCATGGCCTTTTAGCACAAGCTTTCCTTCACCGGTGGGTTAGTCCAATGGATCCAGTTATGAACAGCAGCCAAGGCATGGTGGCTACAAGGCTACACAGCCTGTTCTGCTGCTGTGGGGATGGCAATTTCCAGCCCGAGGGGCAGAGAGCCAGCTGGAGCAGCACCAGCATAGCTCAGGGCTGTCAGTTTTGCTGGAAGAAGAGCCCTCAAACGGCTCCCGAGCAAAGCCGGGAGCCCCACGAATGTGGGCTGCTGGCTGAGGCCAAAGCGTGTCCTATTAGAGTAGCAGCAGGATGCCCGAAGTAAACCTTGTTTGTGATGAAAGGAAGGCAATTAAAATTCCACTTCAGCTGCCTTCCTGTCCCACTTCCTAACCTTCCAGCGGCAGGTGATTAGCGGGGCCTGCCTTCTGCCGCCCTGGCTCAGCTGTGCCAGCGCAGCCCCGCTGCAGGCGAGCACTGCTGCCGCAGCGCGGTCAGCTGCCGGCACGGCTGCCGAAGCACAGCCAGGACACCCCGATTCAGCTGTCGAGTTTGTCTCAAGTTAACTTCGAATTAGCTCATTTTTTCAGTTTTCAAATAATTTGGCTCTTCTCTTACCAAAGCCCTGGCCTTGGCTGTGAACACACGCTAGCCCTGCTGTTTAAGGTTTCCAATGTTTCTGTCCAAGATTGCCCAAACAGAGAACCAAACACACACGCCCTACGGTGACATCGCTGTGTTTACATTGCATTACACTCTCGCAGCCTACCAGATGCGTACAGTAGTTCAGCTGTGCATAAGAATCCTGGCAAAACACCTGCAGCCCCTCTCCCAGCCAGACGGCGCTTTAAGGAAGACAGTCCTGCAGGACACAGGGAATCCCTGCAGTATCTACAGGTGCCCACTCCTCCTACAACTTCCTTTGTGGTCACAGGTCAGCACAGGGTTAACTACACAACACTGAATTTCATACCACACTCTTGATGTCTGTACACACTTTACCCTCAGTAATCACTTTGGAATAGTGAGTGGAAAAGGCTAGAAATGCTCTCCGTAGTTTAAAAGGCAACTCAAACAATTACATTTGCTTTTTTTTTTAAAAGGGCACTAAAGTTTTTTTTCCTGTCTCTAGTGACAGGGAGGGGTACAACATACCATTCAGATTTAAAACAAAAAAAAAAATATTCCCCAAACAGTAATTCTCACCCAGTAACATTACTTACTTCTAGCTAACTAGAGGTGCTCGGCAGAAAACACTAGCAGAAAACCAAGTACGTAAGAGAAGCTCATGCCTCAAAGGGAAACCTGAGCATTTCAGTCACCCTTGAGGTTAAGCAGATTGACACTTCTGCCCAGAACTGGATTTCACCCCTATCCTATAAAGAAGTTTATTGCTTTAGAAGACATCTCTGGGAGCTACCTATATTAGCAGTAGAGAACAAGCAAGTGGTTTTTTCTTCCTCACCAGTCGAAGCAACAGCTGAAGTGGGGTCAGCCAGAAGCACTGCACCTTGTTTATTTTACAGGAATAAATCCCACCCCCATTCAGAGTCTGTAGTTTGCTTTGGCCTGAAGCTCTTGGAGGTAAGCTGACCCTGGGCCCCACAACCTGCTAGAACTGTTTTGTGGGTGGGAGTTTCCATAGCAGTGGTTTGCTCATTGTCTTGGACACCAGCATTCTTGTAGCACAGGCTAGTAGAAGCTTAAGAAAGGACTGTGTCAAAGGGGCTGTGCAAGGCAGGAGAGGAATAGCTTGAACAGGATCTTGGATCCCTTCAGAAATGGGAAGGGTTTCAAACATTTACTAGCGGCAGATCAAAAGCAGAGAGAAAATGAGCAGCTGCTCCGACTAAAAACTGCATCAAGCTCGTGCTCTCTACTCTCTACTCCCTCAGAAGTGAGGAGTAAATCACATTGGGATCAGCACTCCTCACTGATCCGTGTTTTTCCACAGATCCCTCCCTCAGCCTATCGACCGACCCTTTGAACTCAAGCCTATCTGAGGACACAAGTTCCATGGTGTTTTTTTTAAGTTAGGTTTATTTAGCAATAGAAGTATGTACATGTAAGAGAATCCCCTGCAGCACGAGACATGCACAAAGCAGTGAGGGACTGAAAGTGGTGCTGCTTAATGGCCTTCCTCGTCACCTGTCATCCCACTTTACTCGGCAGCAGGGCCAAGATTAGAAAGGGACAGGTGAGAAATTTATCAGTCCACGTGGCAGAGTCTTCAGCCAGAGCCTTCCCAGCAACCGGTATTAAAACAAGCGGGCGCCATAGCCAAATGTCTGTTTAATGCCCTCGAAGTAGTAGCGCTGCCAGCCTTGCTTTGTTCTTTCCTCCTCACTGGCAGGAATGCCCTTGCCTTCCAAGCACACCTCCGTCTCACCACCTTTGTCAGTGAAGTTCAAGGTAATTGTTGCAAAGTGCCCTAGAGGAAGCAAAGCAAAACTGTCAGCAGTGTGTAGTACAGTATATGCTGCCCCAAGGAGCTGCTCGGCTCCTCCTCTCACATGGCACCACTGAAAAGACTCCTCAGGATCCTTCCCAGAGGATCTATTTATGATAGCTGCAGGCCTTCCTCAGAAACAGGGAGGAGAGGGCTCCCTCTTCACGGGGATTGAAAAACTTGAAGCAGTTGCAGCCACAGCTGAGTAAGATACTACTTCATCACTCCTAATCCCCAGCCGCTGCTCTAAGATGTGGCTGATGATTCTGACCTGATCATCATATACCTGTGGGATATGAAGCTGGGATAAGGCTGGGGCAGCTCCCAGAACACCGTGTGCTTGCCAGTCACAAGCCAGAGTGCAGTGTGGCAAATGGGGCTGGAATTCTTCAAACACCTGCAATGGCTGTAACATGATAGTTCATTTCTGGACTACTTACCAGCTGGCCAAGATTTAAATCTCCATTTCATAACAAGTTGTTTCTCAGGGACCTTGAAAAAAGACAGAAAGACTGAGGAGTAACTTTTTGCAAATCCTGCAGTCTAATACAAAACAACTAGAATTGTGTTGATCTGAAGCCTTAGAGACCTCTTGAGAAACACACACACACACAAGGAAAGAGATTTTAAGTGTCCTTTTCTTTCCACTCCTCTTCTAGGAGGGTAGGCCATAGTATAGCACCAAACACTGAGACAGTGTCCCTGTCCAGAAGACTTTAGTGGCAGGAGGGCTAAACAGGAAAAGGATCAGTTACACCCCTCCAACCCCTAATGAATTAGTATAATTGCACAAAGACTGGGCAGATACATGACTGGAAGCTACATTTTCTCCCCAGACTGAAGTCCCATACATTAATCCATACTATAAGGAAAACTTCAATAGCCACAGCGATTATAGATAACTATTGGGCATCAGGTAGAACTCCACAAGTAGCTAACTGAAGCATTGTTACAGAATTCATACCTCAGAAATAAAAAAGCTGTCCCCAAGCCAGATACACCTGTGCTAGTTAGTACTTACTAGGTCAACAAACTCTCCTGTGACACTGCCATCCAGCAACTGAAACTTGCCTCCTTTATCTGCCTCCAAGGTGGCTTGTGCGTGGGTGAAAGCTTGGACCATCTAAAAAGAATTCAGGAGAAGATTTGTATTACTTGACATTATCTGCTTGCAACCTTGTTGCCTAATGCCTCCCACACAGCTACAAAAGTTCTGGAAGAGGAGATAAGTCAATACTGTAAGGTCTTCACCAAAAAAAAAAAAGACAAAAACCCTGTCCTGGCCAGAAAAGCAAGGTTATAGGCCACTACAGCAGCATTCTGCCTGCCAAGGGAAAAGAATCCCTAGTTTTCATAGTTTATGTGGTGCTCTGTAAGCCACGCTTTGATTTACTCTGTTGATTCCTTAATGAAACCTAGTTCTAAGAAAAGGTCATGTTTTTTGCTGTTTCTTTCCTTTTTTTTTTTTTTTAAAGGAGGAACAAAAGACTAAGACCACGTTTAATGATACAATGCTGGTCTCTCTTCTTAAGTAATACAATAGCGTGCAGGAAAGGGGAAGCTATTCCTGAAGTATGCTTTGACACCACGTAACCTTAAAAGTATAAAACCAAAACAAAACCAAAAAGCACACACAACTAACTCCCAAGAGATCTGAGCACATGCAATAAGGGATACACCTACAGATAGGTGCTGAGAGTAGTCTGGAACTGGCTTCTGGCTGGCATTAATCCTCTCTTGTCAACTGTGTGAAAAGATGCACACACAAGCTTTAAGCAACTGTTCTGCAGACCAGCTTTCTTATTCCGTTCTCATGGAATGTGAGTGTCCTACAGAATGCCTCAAAAAGTTTCTTAGGAACAACTATGTGCAAAGAACAATTCTCAGAACAAGGCTGGCATTACCTCCTGAGTAACGAATACCCGGTAGAGCTCCTCAGGAGATGTTAAGAAGGTGTCCTTCAAGCTGATCTTACAAGTAGGAATTTTGACTCCTACGGATTTGGACTGCGATGTGGCGGTACTGCTGCTAGCGGCTGACTAACAAAACAACAAGCAAAACAAACATTTTTTTTTTTTTCTCACAAAACCACACATTTTTTTCACAAAAAACTCAAGTGGTTCACATATCCAAGAGAAAAAACAAAGGCCTTTGGTAAAGATGTAATTAGGTACAACTATATTTAGTGTAAAAAGCAGATTTATTGCTCTGCTTGAATTAGGATGTGCTGCAAATCAAAAGAGTCAGGCCTACACCACAGATTGCCAATTCCTGAAAAAATATATATATATATATATCCTGTAAACAGCACAGGTTGCTCCTGTAAGCCCCGGAATCTACTACTGCGTACCTGTCTTCACAGATGCGAAAGCATGTTTGCACAGTTTTATTTACCTTGCGGTCTTCTGCTTTAGGAACCACCTGAGGTGTTGTTTCCATATGTTCACCATTGACTGTGGGCAAAATCATGCCCTGGGTGAATTCTGGAAAGACAGAAATGCACCCATGAAACTAATAAAAGATCAAGTAAACCTTTTAACTGTTCTTTGAAATACACAATCAGACAAGGCTTCCTGGTTTCCTCCCTGCTCTTGCTAGCACCCACGACTTGAAACAGTTTTTTAAAAAAGTAAATGGACCTCTTTTTACAAGCAATTCGCTCTTCCTGCCCTCGCTGCTCTCCACTGAAGGCCATATCAGGATCTGCCTACACTAACAGTTAGGAACTTGCCTCCTTTTCCTAGCCTAGACATACCGATCGCTATCTTCCACACGTTGCTTTCATATTGATGTTAGCCTTACACTTATGTAGCTTGCTTTCTCTCTCATTCTCTAATATAAACAGCAATCACATCTCTGATACTTTTATCTTGCTGCTCTAGACAAACCAAACCGGGCTTTTCCATTTCTTTTCAGACTGGCTCTCCACTTCTCATATCATTTCAGTACAGAATAAAGTTACTTCTAACTCCATCTTCGATTTTTTTTTTTTTTTTTTTTTTTTTAAACACCAGATGCCAGGACTACACACAGAAACACAGGGGAGGTCTCACCACTGCCCTGTCTGGGAGCACTAGCACTTTAATAACTCCACCAGAAGCTTCAATCCCTTTCAGCATCATGTTTGCTTTTCCTCCAGCTCTATCACTTCTGCCTTTACCGATTATAAAACAGTTTGCTCTTTCTCCTTCCTCTTCATCTGTTAAAACTGGCAAAATTCCATTATATAGCAGAATTTTATTATATGTGTATAATCTTGTATCCCCCAATACTTAGTTCCCACCTATTCTTATTTACTCCAGCCCACAAGATCATACAGTTCTTCCTGAATAACATTCACATCTTCCACTGGGTGACTGCATCTCCCACCCTGAACATTAAAGCCTGAAAAAACACAAGGGTACAGAAATTTGATCCTGGAAAAACAGCAACCAGTGGTGGTCTGTGCTATATATTCAAGTTTTGCTGAGTACATGTAGTGTAATACAGGTAAATGGACATAGAAAGCAACTGTAGCATTCCCAGCCTGTACTAGAGAGCAAAACCAAACTCAAGCAAAGCACTGATTTAACTCCAACGGCTGGAATCAGATTTATCTTCTAAAAAAAGTAATTTTGATCCAGATTCTGAGACAGCTCACTCAGTGACACCAACAAAACCTGCAGAGCTATTTCCAGTTGTCGGTTATTCTCAGATCCAAATAACAATAGATGCCTTTAACAGTGTGGCAAAAGACTAAAACCAACAAACTAGAGAGAAGATATCACCTTCCAAGGGAGTAAGCAAACTAAAGGCCAGATTGTGCCACGTGCAGTGACTGATGCTCTGTGTCCCTGGGGTAGCAAACACATTTCACTAGCTTTATTTCCTCTATAGCTGAGCTTCAGCATATGAAGGACATACTCAGTTTTAAACCACAAATCCAAAAATGCTGTTTATTATTAGATTATCACCAAACCAAATCTTTCTGGGCTGTGCTACAACGTCTAGAGACAGAAGTGCTTCTGGCCAAATGCCAACCATTTTCAAAAAAGACAGAAAAGTTACTGTTGTTGCTCCAACACTTTCTTGTTCAGAAGAGGTGAGGAACTAATGTTCACTCATTACCCCCATCTCTTCTCTAGCATTAGCCCATATGCATTCCCGTAACACTTCTCCCTCTCAAGTACATACCTGTTTTGAGAGTGCTGATGTAAGTTTTCATTGCATCTCTAATTTTTTTTGCACCTTCTTGCTTCATCAGGGTCTTCAAGTTAGTGTCAGGCTCATCTTTAGCAAGGCTGACATGGATCTAAACAAGGACAAGTCCTCATTAACAAAGCCATACTTGCACAGTCCTTTTATTACTCAACTGAAAATCAGTTAGACTTGGGCTAAACTTTCACAAGCAGCAGTGCAGTTTTATTAATCTTTCACTTCATCTCTCTCAGCCTATAGTAATGTACACACATATCTAAATACCATCATGTGCTATAAAGCCCTTATATCTAGACGACAGGAATTAATTTGATAAAGATACAACATGATGGGGAGGGACTCTTTATCAGGGTGTGTAGGGACAAGATGAAGGGTAACGGTTTTAAACTGAAAGAGGCTAGAATTAGATTAGGTATAAGGAAGAAATTCTGTATTTGCCACCCTATTATGAGGGTGGAGAGACACTGGAACAGGCTGCCCAGCGAAGCTGTGGATGCCCCCATCCCTGGAGGTGTTCAAGGCTAGGTTTCATGGGGCTTTAAGCAACCTGATATAGTGGAAGGTGTCCCTGCTCACGGCAAGGGGGTTAGAACTAGATGATCTTGAAGGTCCCTTCCAACTCAAACCATTCTATGATTCTATTAACTTAAGCAGCCTGTAACACTGTAAAGGTTCTACACAAACATTCTAGAAAAGGCAACAGGGAAGGAAATATTAATGCTGTAGGGATTCCTGTTAGAGCAGCCATGCAGCCAGCAGTATTAGCTTTTAGCTGTGCTTACCTCAACTTCATCAATGTCATTTTCATCTGAGAGATTAGGAATCTCCACATAACCTTTGTATTTCACTCCTGTCTTTGAGGTGCCTGCAATTATAATTATGTTGTTCAGATCAACTTTTCTTACTCTGCTTGTTGTAAAAGCAAACTTGGATTGTATCGCAATACAATACTTCCCTTTATTATTACTTCCCAAAGGAGGGAAATAATAATATCCTTAATCTTGTACTTGAATTTGGCCTTGAAACAGTAGGGCAGAACACTCACCAGTCCATGCCAGCTTGATTGCCCACTCATAGAAGAAGATAAGTTTCCCTTTGCGGTTGTTAATGGAGGCCTCTCCATCCAGTTTGCTCACTTCCGTCACCTCACAAGCCCCTTCCTCGCCCTCCACCCTGACAGGCAGGAGGAGCGTTTTCAGCCGCTCCGTGGACCAGTTGGAGGCATCCCGCTCCGTCCTGCGAGAAAGCCGGGCGGTCTGAGAATCTGGGACAACCCCCCCCGCCAGCGCACACTGGGCCTACCTAGCCTTGCCCCGGTCCTTCCCTCCCTGCCCCGCTCCAACACACACAGCGCCAGCCCTTCCCCAGGGCACCCCCCCCTCACACACACACACACACGGCGGCGGGGGCCTTCCCGGGGGCATCAGCCCGGACACTCCCCACCTCAGCACCAGCAGGCTCGCAGGGGAGGGAAGGAGGGATGCGCCCCTCTCCGGGACACCGGCAGGGCAGCNCCGCCGCCGCCGCCTCCTCCGCACCGACCGCCCGTGGAAACTGCTAGAACCGCCGGCCGCCGCGCCACCTCCCGGCTTCCGTCACCGGCACGGTCCCTTCCGGCGCGCTTCCCCCCAGCCTCGCCTGCCGCGCGGCCTGGCTGCTTGGTTCCGCCGCGCCGCCTCTACCAGCTGGCGCTCCCGCCCCGTCCCCGCCGGTCGGCAGCTCCCGGAGCCGGCCGCGCCTCACAGCCACCCCGAGTCCGGCCACCGGCAGCCCGGCCCACCGCAACCGTCCCGGAGACAGCGCCGCGCGCGGCCCGCTGGGACGTGTAGTCCGTCCCCTGCAGTAGCGCGGGGCACGCCGGTACTCGTAGTGCGCGAGCGGCTCAACGGCGGGGCGGGCCACGGCTGGGAGACTACATGTCCCGGCGTGCCTTGCGCGGCAGCCGCCATTCCTCCCCTCCCCTGCCGTGCCCTGCCGGTGGTGGTGCCTGGCGCGGGAGAGGTGAGCGGGACCGGGACCAGGGGGGGCGACGGGGCCGGGCCGGGAGGCGGGACCAGGGACCAGGGGCGGTGATTCCCCTCAGGCAGCGGCTCCCCTGAGGCAGGCGCGCGGTGCCGTTGCAGATGAGCAGGGCGAGGGCAGACGAGGAGGAGTACTGGCACAGCTCCAAGTTCCGGGCCTTCACCTTCGACGACGAGGATGACGAGCTGTCACAGGTAGGGTCCGGCCCCGGGTCC
>VZSZ01008019.1:35264-58758 GCA_013398815.1 Ibidorhyncha struthersii
AAGAAGCTGTGTTCAAAGCTTGGGGGGGGGGGGGGGGTGTCGTTTGAAGGAAATAGGAAACAAAGCATACTCTGCAACGCTAGTGGTCTTTATATAAGTTCTTTCTTTCATCCATAGCTAAAGGAATCCAAACGGGCAGTGAATAGCCTTCGGGATATCGTTGATGATGATGACGATGACCTTGAGAGGGTCAGCTGGAGTGGAGAACCTGTGGGAAGTAAGTGCAGAAGTACTGCAAGTCATCCTTGAGACAGAGGGAGTTTAAAATTGCAACTTAAGTCCTATCGTTTAGTCGAGGTCAGAAGTACTACTTGCTGTCTAATCCTGTGTATCTAATCTAATTCTAGTCTCCTCAGGTCACATTGTGAGCCACTTGATTTACCTGCGTGGATCCACTGAAAAAAGAGCGAGCAGAATCCCAAATTACACAAAAAGGAGTGCAGACAAGTGGAGGGAAATCACTGTGTTTTTCCCAATATGTAGCCCAGCTTAGAGCAGATATTTTGGAGGTTACGGCTTGATATTCGTCATGCTGAGCTGGCCTGCAGGATTCTGGGTGATCATTTCCTTCACACTGCTGCCTGAAATAGCACCATTTAAAGTTCTCTGTGCTTTGTTCCCACAGCGCTTTAAGGAGATTTTCCAAGGTTTAGTGTGTGTTTAGTGTTTAGACTGACTCTTATGCTTGACGTTTGAAAGGGAATTGTAAGCATTAAGCAAATGCATTTCTAGTGATGATGGGAGTGAGCTCATGACTCATACATGATGCTGTCTGCTGCACTTTGGAGTTCATGAGCCACAGAATATGTAGTACTTGCTAGCCAGTGCTAAGCAATATTTACATTTGGATCTCCCAGAGGACCTTCAAAGAGTCTGTTCTTCTTGTCCTATGCCGTAGCTCCTCCCTCTGGTTCAGGCTGTTTCTTTTCCCACCCAAGGTCTCTGCCTATCAGCATTTTTGCTCTATCACCCTGTCCTAAAATGTGTGTTGTGCAGCTGTGTGAAAAGAAGGGAAAACTGAGTCTCGAACAAGCAGGAGGGAGACATTTGCGTTGTTGCCACCAGCATATGCACATTGATAGCTGTTTTGTCTGTGTGGGGAGGAAAACTGTTTTAGCTTTCCAGTGTTCAGGAAGGTATGTTCTTATGTTTCTGAAATTTGAGGTAAGCCAGCAATTCTCTGTCTTGCTCTTTGTCTTTAGAGCAAGGACTATGCTTTACCCCATGCAACAACATATAAATGTTGGGTGGTCTCTGCATTTTTTTTATATAAACTAACCAACTGTACAATATTGCTGAAATCGACCGTTTCTGGATGACAGTGCACAACTGTTTAACAAGCAGTATTAACAAGATTGGGATTCTGTGCACTGCATCTACTTAGTGCTGAGGGTCAAAGTTACCAGGATGTGCTAGTGCAGAACTGACCAGGACACACTTGGTAACATTCCTGCCGTGCCATAAGATCATTCTTTATTGGTTTTCTCTTCTTTTGTTATAAATGACCTCTGTCTGCACATAGGTATCTCCTGGTCAATCAAAGAGACAGCCTCCAGCAGTGCTAGCTCGCTGGAGGGCCGAGACTCCAGCCTACAGAAGGGCTCATCCTCCTATGCTGCATTTCCCAAACAAGTTTCCTCCTACTCCCTAAGCAGCCTATTCAAAGGTGAGATTCCTCATATACAATATATGGATAAATAGGTTTTCCCTCAAGAGTGTCACGAGGCAATTGTGTTATCTTGTGTAAATTGTTTTTTCTTAAGTGTATTGCAAAACAGAGAAGCTCTGATCTCTTCTCAATGTGGAAGTGTATCTCTCAGTGGTCAGAAATTGGATACTGTCTTGTGCAGAAGATTGCATGCTCTTGTGGTATGGGAGGGGGCTTTGGAGATTATGGCTGCTTAAAAGCCAGGTTCCGCTGAACAGCAAGGCAGAGCACAGCACTGTACAGCAATCCATTTCCCATTGCATGGTGGGAAAGAGCAGGCAACAAAGGGACTGGCTTGACCCATGTGGTCCTCATTTGATCTTCAGTACTGCAGACAGGACAGGTTGATTAGCCTTTATTTGGAGCTCAGCTGGTTGCTGTTGTTTTTGTTTCAGCAAACACATGGTAGCAGCAGTGGTAGCGTAGCTGGTTATGGGGGGGAACTGTGCAGCAGGCCATGGGGAGACTTATGCAGCTTGCAAAAGTTCAGTTCTGTTGCCTCACAGCCAGACAACAAACCAGCTTTTACTTTGTCTCTGTTTCTCTGGAGTGGTTTTTTACTCTCAACTTTGATAATACAGCGGTAATGAAAGGCATCCAAATCGCAGCCCTGGTGAATGAAGCTGTCCATGTTGCCGTGGCCTAAGCAGTGCTACGTGCTTGAGCCTCTGCTCTGCAGGTAGATGAGTGAATTCAGGCTCTCTAACCTCCTTCCCCTGGCCTCAGCAACAAGAGGGCAGATAGGGCCAGGGTGTGATATGGCTTGTGATGCCATAGACAACTTCAAAGCCTTAAACTGCAAGCAGGTGAGCCCCAGATATGCTGGTGTGGTGTGAATCACTATACAGAATGGCTTGTTCTACAGTGGCATAGCTGCTGCTTGCAGTCTAGACTCGTGTTCCCTCTGCAAGAGGTATTGCTGATGAAGAGATAGTCTCTCACGAGTGTTTGTTTTGATTTCAGGACGAAACAAACTTCCAAGTTTTCAGTCCCTTTCAGATGGTAAGTTTTTGAATCCATGCCTCATTTTGGGAGGGGTGCAGATTTATGTAAACCAAAAAAAAGGAAGCGTCACCTTATGTTGCAGAAAGGGAAACTGAATCATGGGTTGCCTGAAAGTCATCCAGTAAAGAAGCAAAAGAGTTGGCATCATGGTTTGGGGTAATCTGCTTATGTACAACTGGTGACTGTTGGGCTTAGAGCATCTTTGTATTGCCATTTGGTGCTTGAGTTTGGGTCTTCTACCACGAAACCCAAGAAAAGGGTGGTTTTGGAAGCGGGTATGAATCAGGATTTTGATGTGCTACTCAGCTTTGCCTTTCCCTCTCAGCCCTCTCTGACACAGGAGCCAAAAACTACGCCCCAGAGCTGCGCAGGCCGAAAGCTGACTACAAGGTGAGCAGCCTGTTTGTAGTGTGCTGAGATCAGAGTACTGCCAGGAGGACATTCTACTTTGTTGTTTTCATGGAAAGTGATTAATCGCCGTTTCAGACAGCAGAGGGCAATGCAGGGAATAGGACAGGGAGCTGCAAAATGCAGCCTCACAATAATTTAGGTCCTCCCTGGTTTTCCTCAGAAGTAGAGAGCTTTGCTGGGGGTCTTAGTTACTCCTTCTAATGAATGGCCAGCAGTCTTTGTGAAAAGGATTTCTAATATTGTTTTGCCTGTAAGCTGCTTTCATGCTTGGTCAGATTAACTGGCATCATGTGTGCTTTTTAAGTTTTTTAATAAAATCTGAAAGCTTCTAAATTTCTTGTTCATGATTCACTGGGACAGCACAGAGATAGTTGCACAGAGGTGAAGTTCCAGTTGGCAGGAGTGTTCTTCTCCCAGATAGGCAGCGTTAGGTGTTGCATAATCTAGTGAATTTTGGGACTGGGTGGATTCCTCCTGCTAGGTGTGAGGTTGTGGTTCTGTGTCCCCAGGTCCAGCCATTAACAGGACTGGGCACATATTCCCAACAGATACAGACATGCACAATAGTAACACAGCTGCCCACGTGAGTTAACACAGACAGTTTGAAGGTTGGACCCGACGATCTTAAAGGTTTCTTCCAACATGGACGATTCTATGACAGAAACCAATGCCTTTACCAACAGACACATAAACACACAACACTCAAGCCTGATCCTGAGCCTCCTTTCTGTCTGACCAGAATTGAATTCCTCTAGTGGAACATACACACGCTCTATGCGTCTCTCCAGTAGCTAGTCTTAGACATCCAGTTTGTTTTGTAGCTGAATCCCAGACCCTAGTCTCCTCCAGTTGCTGGCACCTGGACCCTTGAGCCCCTAGCATTCATGGTCCCATTCTTGCTCCTGGTACTCAGACTGCTTATTCTACTTGCTGGTTGAGCTTGAAGTTCACTAGCGTTCATACAAACACATACACTTGGAATAAAGAGCCCACCCACACAGAAGGTGGTTAAATATAGAATTTAATGAGACTATAAAACAGACTGCAGTGATCCATTGCAGGGCTTAGTCAGACAGGCACACTAACTAGCCACTTGTTTAAACTTGGCTGGCACCCTGTGGTCCCTTTTCCCTCTATTTTCCCATTCTTGTTCCTGCCCAGTTCATTTTGATCCCTCCCTTTCCCTGCTTTTTGTCTTTCCCTGTAAACTTCTGTAATAAGCCTCACACATTTACACAACCCTCTTAGAGCATCCCAGGATTCTCTTTCCCCTGTGTCATAGGAAGTCCTGTGTCTCTTTTGGGTTGCATGGTGTTTGAGGAAAGTTTCTTTGGTTTACTCATCTTGGAGGGTATTACACAATGGATAATGACCTAATCTGTCTCATTTGATGGTGGCAAGGAGTAGTCAAGTCAGTGTGCTCAGATTGCACTGATTAGGTTACTGGGTTTTTTCCACTTGCCCTTGGCCATCTGATCCTCACCAGGTTGGTGTGTTTATGTTGATTATCCATTAATCACATAATCTAACAGGCAGTACTTCCTGAAAGCACAGCAGGAGAAATAATTGTGCCCTGTTGTATTCTGTTCTGTGTCTGCAGAGGCGGTGAAGCAGGAAGGAGAAGGGTTGTACACCCCCCTTAAAAGCAGGCAGGATTATTGTAAGAGGGGTGGAACAAAGATGGGAAAGATAGTGGTAGCTTTGAACCAGTGTCCTGACAGGCTGAGGGCTGTGCCTGGACGGAGGTGCTGGAGGGAGCCCTGGTGCTCAGGACATTTGACACTCATCTATATGTTGACTTGAGAGACTCTTGTGCAGCGATCACCTAATATGACTGGTTCAGCCCTTTTTTTCTTTAGATTTAGGATTTCAATACATCTTCAATAAATGTAAAATTCAATGTCCTCAGAGCTGGTTCTTGTTACTCCTTTTCTCTCACTTTTTTGAGGCAGAAGGCTGAATTACAACTGCTGGCTCGAGTGCCTCACAAAGACTTAGATGCCTTCTTGAAGTCTGAGTTCAGGAGTGGCTGAGGCCACTGCCACTTTTTATCCAGTGCTTCCAGGTTGCAAGGGAAGAACTTTGGTCATCGCAGCAGCATATTACCTTAAGATGGTCTCACTAAAGGCTTCAGTGCTTTTGTCACATTGTACTAGTCCTGTGCGCCTCCCCAGGCACTTACCTGAAGCTGTTGTCCCTGCTTTCTTCACGCTGCTTTGGAAGGCTCACCAGCAGAAGCCTGTCTCAATTGTAACAAGAAACTGACTCCTTCCCTTTCAGATTTGGGTTTGTCAATTTTGCGTGTATTTTATTTGTCCTTCTGAAAGCAACATTGGAGCTTTAATTTGTAAGGACAACCTGTTGAAATTCACTTCTTGTAAAGGATATGATGGCAGACCTTCCTGAGGCGACAGAATGATTCTGTGTTAACGTTTGAACCTCTAGCTTCCCTCCCCACCAGCAACCAGAACCAGTGCACCTGAACACTATAGGGACACGTCCTACTAACAGCCACCCTGGAGCAGCTGAATGATAAGTCTGAGAAGCTACACATGGGCCATCACTCTGATCCAGCACAAGTGGAAAGCAGCTTGGGGACTGCTGGCATGATCTGGCCTCTTGAGGCTCAAGAGCTCTTTATTTTTCTTGTGGCAGGATTACAGCAGTGACTGGAGCCCCAAAGATACAGTCAGGCGAATGCAGAGGGGCAAGGTAAGGACTTTTAACTCCCACCTGCTTGCAAGAGATGGAGGGTGGGTGGTCCTATACTGCTTTATACTTCCCTAGCTCCTGGCTGTTCCAGGAGCAGGGAGGGAATCTGTGTTGCTTGCAGCATCTAGCAGGGATGGTGCTCTCCCTGCCTGCTGCTGGTGGCAGGTGGCAGTGCTGGGATCACACTAGCTCAGCAGCAGCAGGAGACCTTCAGGGTTTTGTTGGGTTGTCCCCTCAGCTGGGCTTTGACAGGAGGTGTCTGTACCGCTGTGTCCCTCTCTACACTTTCTGCTCCCTGGGGCTGGGTTTATAGAAAAAATCTGACAGTGTGGGGCTTTACTTCCCTTCTTAGTTGGTGGCAAATAGAGGGAAGAAGACAAGCAATCTTGGTTATGCTGGAGCTGGAATCTTAGCCTCGGCTGCCTCAGTTTGCAGTGATCACACAGGGAGCTTGTAGTTTTACTCTGCATGTGTCTTCCCAAAGGCTGAGGTGAACTAAAGGCTGAGAGAGGCCACAAATATGGGGTAAGAAGAAGGGAGAGAGAGTCTTACAACTCTTCTTTTCTGGTCTGCTCCATGGTAAAGGCCCTGCAGAGTTCTCTCCTCCTGTCAGGGCTGGTGGTTTGTGGTATGCAGGGAAGTTTTGCCTTGTTGGTAAGCATGTTTGTGCTGAATGTACAATGACTGTTGCCTGGGCAGTAATGAGGGCTAACTCTGCAGTCCCTGCGGACAGATTCCCAGGGATCATGCAGCGCATGGCTTCAGCTAAATGAGAAGTTTTCTGCTGGTTGGGAGGACAGTTACTCATGTTGCTTAAGGGCTCACAGGGGAAGAATAGGTAGTATCTTGGGGGCTGGTTCAGCCCGGGGATTGTCTGATGTCCCATATGCCTACTTACACCTCTTCTATCTCCAGGTCTGCTCTCTAGAGAGATTTCGCTCCCTGCAGGACAAGCTGGTGCTCTTGGATGAAGCTGTGGCAGGGCATGATGGGAATGTCATTACAGCTGTGAGTTCTGCTGGGGTCATATAGGACTGGGACTTCCTGGGTGACCCCACAGAGGGTGCTTGTGTGAACGCAGTCAGTTGGCCACCTAATCTTGCAAGATGTGGGGTTGTTCTTTACTTAAAACCAGGAGGTTACTGAAAAGTGTCAAAGCTTAAGACTGGGAAGTTCCATATTCCCCCTGGCTTTCCTGCTACTCTGCAGAGTTCATGTCAGGTTAGTAACAAGGAACCTGATCCTTCAGCCTTACACATCTTTGCAGCAACTTCTTGAAGGTCGAGGTTTATAGTCTGCTTGTTGCAGCACAGAATATATGAGAGGCCTCTCCAGTTTATTGGACTTCCAAAGCATTAGGCAGCAAATGGGACTTTGTCAGAGTTTCCCTCATCCAGGTCTTTTAAGCCCTTGGATCTCTCATGGAAGAGCTTTTCTATGTAAATTTTGGTCTCACTTATCTAAGATCCAGAATAGGAGCTTAGGAAGGTATCCAGGCAGCTGTGGCCCTGGTGCACTGCTTGTCCTGTGTCTAGTGGGTAGCAGAATTCATTTCAGTGTCGTAAGAGCTGTATCTTCAGACGGCCTTTGCAAAAGCTTCCCCACACTTTGACCAGTTTGCTGTCTGTCTGTCTTAATTCTGGTGAAGACTGATCTGGTCAGCTGAGAGCTGCCTCTCTGTGCTCACAGGTCCTGATATTCCTGAAACGGACGCTAAGGAGAGGTAAGTGTGACTGGGGCCAGGGTTTCTATAGTGTGTTTCAGTTAAGGGCAGAGGGGCTAATTCTTTCACTGGGTGCAAGTCACAAAGAGAGCATCTGGGGTATTGCTACTTTACTGAGCACGAAATATTTTTGCAACGAATGTAACGTGCGAGGGTGGATGGTGATGCCCACAAAGGCCCCAGAGAGGAGCTTTAAGCAGTGATAGGTGGTAGTGGTGATGGGGTGAATGAAAAAGAATCTGTAGGGGTAGAACATCGCTGTGAATTCAGCTGGCAGCCTAGTAACAGGCTCTCCTCCTGTGCTCTAGCCTCCAAGACTGTGCTTTGAGATGGGATAAGGTTGTTAAATCCTGCCAATGGCTTGCACCTCCATGCACCATGCTACACCCCATGGTGGCTTGGTAGTGCTAACTTACTTTACCTGCCTGTACATATCTCTCTGTCCCATAGAGATCTTGTTTCGGGAGCTGGAGGTGCGACAGGTGGCTTTGTGTCATCTGATCCATTTCCTCAAAGAGACAGGCGAGCAGAAGTTGCTTCTGGATCTGCTCAGGTGAGGCTCTTGCCTAGCCTGATGGGGCTGAGTATGCTGCTAGGAACCTGCCTCCAAGTTAATGTTTGCTCATTCCCTTTTGCAGGTTCCTAGACAGGACTGAGGAAGTTGCTGTGAGTATTCCCAGGAGCAGAAGCTCCCTTTCCTCAGTGAAGAGGGAGTGTAGGGCAGGGGGAGGCTGGCTGCAGGGTGTCTGGTAGTCAGGCAAGAGTTTTGCATCCCCGTTGTTCCTTCTGGAGTCCCGTATCTCCCAAATCCATGAGAACAGACTGTGCTTCTTTTCCCTCTCCCTCCAGCTGTCCCAGTACCGGGAGCATTTGAACATCCAGGATGTAGAAAAAAGGAGGGAATTTCTGAAAGGCTGCATTGGGTAAGAAAAAATGCAGGAGGGTGGGAGGGATGTGGGTGCTTCATAAAAGATGGTAGTAAAGAAAATGAGACCTCTGTCCCAGTGCCACAGCTTAGGTAGTTTGAGAGCCTATGTTGGTTTTGGGTTGTTGAGTGGGAGTGGGGTGTTGTGGACATAATAGACCAGAGAGGAACAATTTGTGGTGATCACTAGTCCAGCAGCTTTTGCTGTTACCTGCGGGAAAAATTGCTTCAGGGACCTTCTGATCATTGACCCTTCAGGTTGTGAAGGATGAAAGCTTGGGTGCCTGAGCACTTGAGGAAATTGGTATTATCAGCTTTAGGTTGCTCTGTGAGAGAGGCCACGGAATTTTTCCTTCTCTGGGGCCTGTCTAGGAGAGAGCTGGTTGGAGAGGGCAGTGGGGCAGGAGGTTGAGTACCTACTAGCCGCTTAGGCTGGAGAGAATGGGAGGTATTTCCCACATCTCTGTGGGGAGCATGTTTGGTAGAGAAGAGCATCCTTCTAAGTGTACTGTGTTAAGAGCTGCTGACAGTGTCTCCTTCCTCCATGTCTGGCCAGGCTGCCGTTTTCAGCTGAGGATACCTCCCACATCCAAGACCATTATACCCTGTTGGAGCGACAGATCATCATTGAGGTATGAAATCTTCCCTGCTGGTCAGGAGGTGACTGGGACTAGCTGTGAGATCTCTATCTGTCCCTAACTTATACCACTTTGGATCTAACCAGCCTGCCCTGGCTAGTGTAGTTTAACTGCTATCCAAGCTGCTGTGCCAGGCACGTGTGAAATACCAGACCTGAGACTTCAGGGCATGTTGAGGCTGCGCTAACACTTTGCTATCACAACACTCTCCGCAGGTGTCTACCCCACAGCTAGGTCAGGCAGTTGCTCTGGCTCATGTTCACCCTCTCTGTCTTTCTGTTTCCACAGGCCAATGATCGGCACTTAGAGTCAGCTGGGCAGTCAGAGATATTTCGGAAATATCCTCGTAAGGCTTCAATTCTCAACATGCCACTAGTGACCACCCTCTTCTATTCCTGTTTCTACCACTACACAGAGGCTGAGGTGAGGCTGATGTGGGAGAGAAGGGTGGTTATATCTCATTCCTGTAACCCTCAATATGTGGGGTGGTTAAGCTGGGGCATATTAAGGAAAGAAAGGGAGGGAGATCATATTTCATCCCTCAGAGAGCCCTAGAGGAACCCAGCTCCCTTTGTCCATCTGGGACCAGTTTGTAGTTTTCTTTTGTGCTCTGAGATAGGACATTCGATCTGGGACAGCCTGTCAGGGAGTTGCCTCCTAGAAACCACTGTCGTCTACTTCTGGCTCCAAGGAGCTGGAGTTGGCCCTTAATCCCATGAGGCTGAGGTGTGTGGTGAGGTGGTCTTGGAAGTGCTGGAGGTGCACCAGTTGAGGATGCAGGGGAGAACAAACCAGAGAGCTAATGTGGCACTGACATGAGCAAAGAGCAGTAAAAACTTGGGGACATTCACCCTGTGCGAGGCATGTGCCTTACAGCAGGTGTCTGAACCTCTTTTGTGGCTGCTCTGCAGTGTTTGCTCTGACTTGTCTGCTCTCCCTAGGGAACATTCAGCAGCCCGACCAACCTGAAGAAAACATTTAAGGTATGTGAGTCTTTGGCTGTTGTGGCAGCACTAGCTGAAAATGTGGACAGCCAAACTGTATTTAGCGAGGGGGGGTGGGAGGAGTTTGAGGGGCTCACCTCTGAGGGAAGGAGGCATGGCATCCTCCTTGAGCAGGGCCACTCTGGAGACCCAGAAAGGCAAGCGGGGGAGCCGTGTGGAGGCTTTCACTGGGTGCACCCTGGCTGCAGCAGCACTTGCAAATCCCCACCTCCTGCTCTCTGCAGTGCTGGCCCTGGCCTGAGGCAGCATCTCACCTCCTTGCCTGGCTGTTGGTGGTGGGTCCTGACAGTGCTGGTGGCAGGTGCCATTCCTGTCCAACCCACACAGGCCTTCTGAGCTGTGCTAGTGCTCTGACTGCAGCTTCCTGCCTTGCAGATTCCTGATAAGCAGTATGTGCTGACTGCCCTGGCTGCCCGGGCCAAGCTGCGAGCCTGGGATGATGTGGATGCCCTCTTCACCACCAAGGTAAGCTGTGGAAAACCTTGCTGGGAACTCAGTTCCAAATACTCATATCTACTACTGATAGCTGGCTTGTTCTGGAGTTACTGGACAGACTGGTTTTATTTCAGCAGAGCCCAGCACCTCTGCTGGAGGGTGTTGCAATATGTTCCTCTTCTCCCTGCCTAAGACCTCTGCTGGGCCTGGCTTGGCTGCAGCAACAAGGTCAGAGAAGGGGGCTGCCCTCGTGCTCTGTTACTAAAGGCTTTGCAGCCAACCTGCACCCAGCCACTGCATGAAGAACTGTGCCAGTGGTGCATGTGATGGCTGATGGCATACGTTGCTGGCACTGGGGAAAAACATCTTGTGGCTGGAGGGATTGCCCTTTCGGATTAACATAGGGTTTGGCACTCATTTCAGAACTGGCTGGGCTACACCAAGAAGAAGGCACCTATTGGCTTCCACCGGGTGGTGGAGATCTTGCAGAGGAACAATGCTCCTGTACAGGTGAGCAAGGAACCGCTGCTTATGACCTGCTGGTCTTTATTGGGATTTGGGGTGTGAACGATTCCCCAAGTGAGCTGCTTCCTAGGTGAGAATGGGAGGACAGCTTGCTGAGCCGCTGGCTCTGACAGGTGGGTGCAGCGCTCAGCTGAGTGACCCATGCATCAACAGGAGGTGTGGGTGGTAGTGAGGGCTGGGTCCTAGGTCTGACTGCAAGAGGGACAGCAGGCCTAGAGTCGTCTGGGAGCTCTTTCCCCACAGTGCATTGCTGCCTTTGTTTGCTATGTTAACTTTACTTATGCTTAATCTGGCTGGCAATGGTTAACCAGATCCACAGGAACAAGGTAGCCTCAGACTCTGAGCTTTGTGAGCAAAGCTTTACTGCCTCTGGGGTCCTGAGCAGTCTTTTCCTGGTCACTTGTTGCCTTAGGAAGGAAGGGGTCAAGTCTGTGTGACCGGCAACAGGCTGAGAGACTGGGTCTGTTTAGCCCAGAGAAGAGAAGACTGAGAGGGGATCTTGTCTGTGCTTATAAATATCTAAAGGGCAGGTGTCAAGAGGATGGGGCCAGACTCTTTTCAGTGGTGTCTGGTGACAGGACAAGGGGCAACGGGCACAAGCTGGAACACAGGAAATTCCATCTCAACATAAGGGAAAAACTTCTTTACTTTGAGGCTAACAGAGCACTGAAATGGGCTGTCCAGAGATGTTGTGGAGTCTCCCTCTGGAGATATTCAAAACCCGCCTGGATGAGATCCTGTCTAACCTGCTCTAGGTGAACCTCCTTGGGCAGGGGGGTTGGGCTAGGTGATCTCCAGAGGTCCCTTCCAACCCCTACCATTCTGTGACGCTGTGACCTTGAAAGTTTTTGTGACTGGGCTGAGAGAATGAGGCAGGAGGTACCTGCAGAAGGGAGCTGAGACTCTTCTTTCCCTCGCAGGTGCTGCAGGAGTATGTGCGCTTGGTGGAGGATGTGGAGACAAGGTTGAACCTCGCCACCAAATACAAGTGCCATGATGTTGTCATTGAGGTAGGTCCCTGCCCTGTGTGAGAAGAGATGGAACATGAGCCTGCTTTTTCTCCCTAGCTTTCTTGTGCTCTGCCATGTGCCACTGCTGTCATGTGCCTGGTGGGGTTTGTTTATCCCTGTGGCCTGGGAGCAGTGATATGGTTCCCAGCGGAAGCCAAGTTGAGCCAGTGTGTGGCTCCTAGCACTTGTGCTGTGGAATTGTGCTGTGGGTGGGAACTTGAGGGGGGATTGAAGAGTTGCCCGGCTCATCTACAGGGCACCATCTAACTGTGTAAGCTGGGTGCTGGTTTTGTTGTTTATCTAGACGTACAGGGATCTAAAGGATCGCATCCAGTTGACAGCATACAAATGCAAGGTGGAGCGAGGCTCTGCAGAAGAAGAGAAGATAAACAGCATTCTCAGCAACATGGTAAGAAACACCTGCTTTTGTTTCCAGAAACTCTAATCAGAAATGGCTATAAATTAGGTGTAATGGCATGGCCGTTTTACATACTTTTAATCCCTGCTGGGAAGCTAATCTTACATTTGGGATTGCGTTCAGTGTAGGAATGAAGGGTGAAACTGATAGAACTAGCACCCTCTGGCCATAGTTGTCCTTGTCAGGGATTGGGACTCACTAACTTGGCCCCTGAGGGATCTGTGTTCAGCACTGATGTTAGTCATGTCTTGTTCTCTCTTTTAGCAAATCCGATGGAAGAACTGAGCACCTGTGAAGCAGCCTTCTTGGCCATTGCCTTGCCAGTGAAAGAGGAAACTGCAAAACCCAGTGCAGTGCCAACAGAGCGACTCTGTTGCTACTCATTGCATGATCAACGTTCGTCAGTGACAGTGGGTGCCCATGGCTTGTGGGACAGTGGCATGCAGTCTGGTTGAAGGCAGTTGCTCCAATGTAGCCAGCAAAGCCATGGTACTGATCCACCAAGGTTGATTCTTTTTGGAATCTGATTCTCTTTGACTTGGCTGTAAGCCAGGCATCACTTTTGTTTACGGGGAGAAGTTGCTGGGCACAGCAAGGTTACATTTGCTCTGGATGGTGCCTGGGCTTATTCTTGCCTGGTCTGACTGACAGGTCAGTCATACTTGTGGGGGTCTCCACCAGGCAGTGCTGAGCAGTCCCTGTAACACTCAAGCTGGCTTGAGCATCACCAGTCATGGCTGTGGCTGGAGTAAAGCCTACTGGACTGTGTTCTCCCTGCATCAGAGTGTGTTGGGGGAAAAGGACCAGCTGCAACTTCAAGCTCATTTTTGTGTTGGTTTGTTCTGGCTCACCCTAGGAAAAGAGGTGTTGTGTGAACTGCAGTGAGCCAGGACAGCAGTCCCTGCCAGTATCCTTGTGCTGGCACTCTGCAGGTCTTGGAAGATCCCTTTATCAGGGAAGAACAGGCACCTAGTGTGGAGCTGGTCAGAGCCCTGCTGGGTTGGATGGAGAGCAAGGAGGGACCCCTCTCAGTGGGCCCAAACCTGCTGGCCCCAGCAGCTCTTTACTCCGAGAGTGTTATGCCAGGAAGGACTGAATTGCACTTTCTCAGAAACACAACTCCTCAGGCAACTGCTGGCTTCATCCTTCCAGACCTCACTTCAATTCCTTAAATAAAGCTGTCTCTTTCTTCTTGGGCTGTTTTTTTCCTTCCCACGCTGAGCACTTTGTCACTCTGTTTGCTAATCCTGTGCAATTTATCACACCTCCCACGAAGTGAGTATGCAGGGTGTTTTCTCAGGTCCTGAAAAGCACAGTGTGTGTCACCGTGGAGTGGCTTTGCTTGCAGCAGTACATTATTTCACACCTTCAGTGCCATCATCACAGATGGATTAATGTTAATGTTGTAGGAGAGTTTGCTGCCACAGGGGTGGTCACACAAAGGTGAAGGTCACATGTAGTGATGTACCAGTCCGAGGCAGGTTTGGGTTCCAGCCTCCCTGGTGCACTGTGCACTCTCAATTTTGTTCTCACCTATGGTTTATGCCCACACTTGTTGGTTACTGAACATCTGCATTTGTATAAACTCACTGTCAGTCAGTCTTAAATCATTTGGACTAGTTTTCCCCTGAGAAAACCAGGGAATTGAGATTGTCTTTAGCAACAAATCAGGGTTTCATCACAGAAAAAGCATTGGGCGTAGTCCCCAGTGCTTGTGACTTGTTCCTGCCACTAGTCTATATGATTTATAATAATAAGCCAGTCATCCTCCACTAGCAGGTGCTGTCCCATGTCCATTCTCAGCAGCAGCATCTGCTGTCACTAGTCTATCCTTCTCATGCTGACTTGTCCCTGAGCTTTGCCATCATGTGGGCTGATGTGTCTGCAGAGTATCAGCTCTTAATTGCTGAGCTGCTTTACAGTTAGTGGCCAGTTAGCCTCAGTATGGGTGGTGTGTTTTGGGATGGGGACACCATGGTCCCTGGGGTCTAGCCCCAAGCCCCACAGATGCTGTGCGTGCCAGGCTGCAGCCATCACCCTCTGCCTCTCTGGCAATCCCAGTGGACAGCAGGGGTGGGAGTTGGGCTGGATGCAAGGAGTGGGGTTGGGATGTGCTATCTGGACACATGGCATGGGACCCTTCCTGGAAGGGTAGGACCGCACATGATCTGGGGAAACTGTGGCTCATGCTGGGCTGATGCCAGTTTCTATGCTTCCCCACGCAGAGCAGGAGTGAGATGGGTTTGCCCACTTCCTTGGGCGACAGCCAGAGCCTAAAGGTTGGGATTATTAGTGGGGGCCACCTTGGCTTGGGAGCTCCTGATGCTGAGCTGGGCTATGAGCCCCAGTATCCTTGTTTCCACCAGGCACCCTGAGAGCTTGGGTAAGTACTCCCCAGCTTGGGCCTGGAATTGGGACTTTTAACTGCACTTTTTTTCATAGCACTTCAGGCAGAATTCACTAAATAATGTTTTTTTGCCAAAAATATTGAAGGTATGGAAACTCAAGTTTTTCTATTGGGAAGGTATGGAAACTCAAGTTTTTCTATTTGGTTGGAAACCCACTGTCCACCAAACATTAATTTAGCTGTTTGCTTTATTTTACCAGTTTCATCTGAGCGTGGTGGAGACGTTAACCCTATTCTTTGAACGCTGGTTAGTTTAAGGCCTATTTTAGCTTAGCCTCCCCCATTTGTGGCTTTTCAAAATTCTCCTTGTCATTTGCCAAGAGCCTGGTCAGTGACTGAAACTCCAGGTTGTTAAATATTCACCCAACAGAGAAAACATCTGAAGATGGAGATGTCCCTCTCCTTGTTTCATGTCTGCAGTGTCAGTTGTAGCAGACAAGCTTCCCGCTGGGCTCTGCACACCCAGCCAGCAGAGATCAGCCTGCACCATTACAGCAACTTTGCATACAAACTGCAACTGCCCCAACTCTTATATAAAACAAGATAAGTAGGGAGAACGGTCCTCCGGGGAGATGATTGGAACAATAAAATCCTCATTCTAATCATCTCAGGGCAGAGAGGAAGCTGGGATTATTAAATGGCTTTTTATAGATCTTGAAAACTAGCCAGATCCCAAGGCTCGGCTGTTTCAGCTAAAGGCTTTAGATCAGCCTGCGTGAACTGGGGCCAGTAAACTGAGGCAGCGGAGATCTCTGCATGTTTATTCCTGGCAGAGAGGCTGCCTCCTCCATGTCACTCTGCTGCTGCCCTTTGCCGTGTAGGAAAGGTGATGGGCAGCAGCCAAAGTCCCTCTGTGCCACTTTGGGCAGGCAGCCAGGGGTCCCTGCCAGGGAGCAGTGGTTTGTGTTTCACCTGCAATGTGGCAGAGCACAGGTAACTGTGCAGCTGGTGCCTGGAGGTGCTGGTCGGTCACCTGTGCTGGTTCTGTGGGCTCCTGAGTCCCTTTCTCTTTGCTTATTGCGGCAGAGCTGCAGGAGCAGGGTCTCACATGCTTTTACGACAATGCTCAGCTGGTGGCCTGAGCAGATGCTGCATTCCTCTGCTGCCTCCCATTGCACATGCTGTCCATATGCTCCATCGTTCAGCCTGCCATCCAGAAACCCTGCATTGTGTGTAGCCTTGTCACCACCGTCCCTCTCCTCAGGTAAAACGGACCACATCATTTCAGAGCCTGGACATGCTGCTGTCATTTAGGACCTCATGGGGCAAGCACAGCAGGTGTGCTCTTATTGTCTTTCACAATTTTATTGTGAAACATCATTGCAAACCTTGTCACTTGGTGACTTCCCCAAGTCCCTTACTGCTGGACTCATGGGAACATTTTAAAGTTTCAGCTTTCTGTTTGTCTAGAGGAAGTTGTAGACTTTGTGGCTATAAACCTGAAAACATGATGAAAAGGAGTTGAGGGAGCTCCAGATCAAACACAATGCTACCACTGAAACCCCGCTCCTGCCAGGGCCTCAGATTATCGCTGCAAGATAACCTGTTGTGAGACAGCGCAGGAAACAAGGTGCAAAGCAGCAGCCTGCCGTCTCCACGGTAGAAAAAGCAAACCCAGCACACTGTGTTTTACTTCAAGCTGCTGCCGTAGCTCTCCCAAGGGCTCTGAGTGCAGGGGTATGAGCTGTACCCCTGCTCCTGACCCCTGGGGGTGCCCAGCCCCTGCAGTCAGGCCAGTCCTGGCCTTCTGCTGAGGTGACCAGTGAGGGGCCAAATGTGATGCTGTTCTTCATGCTATGGGTAAGGCTGTTTACTAGCAAAAGGTTTGCAGATCCTGCAAAGGGTAACTGCTTTCTCCTCCTTACCAGCTAAACCCAGTTTCTTCCCCACCAGCTACCCCTGGGTGATGCTGGCTGTTGATTGCAGGGCTGAGGGAGGGCAGACAAATAGTGGGGATCCAGCTGGAGAGGGCAGAGGAGAGGAAAAGATAGCAGAGATGTTGCCTGCAGTGGGGCGGGACCTGGACCTCGACTTTGACCTCAACATGTTCCTGTGCTGCTGCAGTTGTGGTATGACCCATGTGTACTTGGGGAGATAGTGCAAGGGATAATTCTNGCAAAATTAACAATCCTACTGTACACATGGCAATGTGGTCCATCAAATAGAAAGAAGCTTTCTAGCTCGTTAAGATGGCTATTAGAAAGGAGTCTTTATAAGAAACATTAATGGGATGAATCCTCGCAACTGTGGACTCAGCCATGAATGGTGCGGTGGGATATTCCCTGCGGCTTCCTCCGAGTTTCCCTCAAGGAGGACCTTAAAACCCCCACGGTTTAAAGGTGGGTAAGAAACATTTTAAGGTGAATAAAAACCTACCGGCGGCTCCGGGCACCTGCTCCGCCGCAGCGCAGCCCGGGCTCTCCAGGAGCATCCTCTCCCTCTCCCGGTACGCTCAGTCCGGCCGCCTCCGCTTTTAGGTTGAAGCAACTCCTTTGCGACAGTGCCATCGTGAGGCCGCAGTACCGGTGCTCTGCTCTGGCCAAGGAGCCCATCGACGAATCGGGGGCGAAGGGGACAGTCCCGGGGGCTCCGCGAGATCCTGCAGCTGTGCAGGCACTGCGCCCCTGCAGTCCCCAGGTAAAAACTCTCTTTCTGCTTAAACTTGGTAGCAGTTGTTCTGAGGAGCTGCGCTCGGCGGTTCCCCTGCCTGTACGATTCAAGGCTGGGTCTGGGCTGGCGATGGTTTGGGGAGTTAGGAGCACAGCGTGGGGAAGAAAACCCTCCTAGAGAAAACCTGCCACTGCACAGCCAGAGCTGGAGCGGACACAGCCTGCATGGAAGGGGTCAGTCATGCACAAGTGGATGGGCAAAATGAGGCAGTGTGTGTCTCCTCCAATTTCTCTGATCAGCACCCCAGAGGTCACCCTTGCTTTCAGCAGCACCGCTTTCTGTTGTACCTGCCTGCCACCAGTTTCTGAAGAGCTACCATTTCCCTTCATGAAACGATAATAGCTCTCAGGCTAAATCAGCGAGCAGGAGCTGAGATACACTTTCTGAGCAAGAACATGGTGCAAAATCTTTTCCTCTTCCCTCAAGGCACAACTTCTGTTTCCATGGATATGCTGTTCCTATTGCCAACTGCTACCTATGTCCATTGCAATTTTGTTACAGGCTTCTGCGTGGCTTTCTAATTCTTGAATGCTCTTAAAGCAGCTACAGTGATCACCATGCCATGATGGTTGAATGGGTGTATGACTTTATATGCAACCTGTAAAGGACTCCTGTTGACCTGATGAGAATGAGCTACAGAAAATACAAGCTATACCAGACTTGTTACTATTAATTCCAGCATCCCTCACCTAAAATGATTCTAGATCAGCGGTTTCAAATGAACCAGCTCTGACTGATTGTGGGAGATGAGAGTATCTCTTCACACCTGTGTGCACACTGGTAATTGACATTTGATTTTGTTTGTCCTGCAGGGAAAATAAGAGTCAACGCTAAATGGCAGGTGGCCATTTTCTACACAGCCCTGAACAGCAGCATGCGGCAGAGCCTGCCTCACCACAAGGTACTGAAATTACTCGATGACCTCAGTTTTCCTGAATGCTGCCCCATCTGTGCAGAGCAGAAAACTTCCTGCCCATGGTTTGTGTGCAAGAGTTTTGTCAGCAAGGGTTTTGGCTCTTCAGGGACTCAAGAGGAGTAAGTAAAGGGCTGAATGCTGAGGCACTGCTTGTCCAGGCTTCCTCTTTGCTCTGAAACGTGCCTCATCCCACAACTGAAGCACGGGCTGTCTTGTTGTGTTGGAAGGTGCTGAACTGTGTGTTGCCCTTAGGACCACATACTTGCCAGGGAAGATTGCCTTAGATGATGTGTTAGCAATAAAAGACCTGGACTATCATCCCTGAGTTATTTTGTCCCTGGTTCCTGTTTGGCTACTTATCAGGGTTGTCTGAAGCCACCGATCAGGGCTGGGGCATTGGATGCAGAAAAAAAATTTCCTATGGGAGTACCTAGAGAGGACAGTTCTTATGGGGAACAAACTTATGGTAGTTGATGGACTAGACTATTGAGGGTGTTAAGTCAGGGGACCACTGCTTGAGGGAAAGGACTCCTGCTTGTGCAGGATTGTTCTAGAGCCATTAGGCTCAGTTTTGCTCCACATGGCAGAGTAATGCCTGGAACACTTTAGATTCAAGTCTCTGAATCTGTTTCTCAAAGACCCAAGAAAGAGACTCGTAGTCAGACATTGAAGAAAACCATTATTTGTTAAATTATGAGCAAGCTGCTTCGGACTGTTATTGCCCATAAATATTTCCACTTGTTTTCTCTTCCCAGATCCTTCCCCTGATTTAACCTAACAGCTGCACAACCAAGGGAGTCTCCCTTTACCCAGCTGCTAGAAAAGAGTGAGCTCGTCTGGTGGCACCTTGCCGTACCATACCAGGCATCCTTTGGAGACTGGCCTAGAAAGCAATGTGGGCTGATCAGCACCAAGACATCTCTTCAGCTGTAGTGCAGCCTGGTGTGACATCAGATGACAAGTCTCCATTCTCCACAGCTGCTTCTGACACGTTCTCAGAAATCCCAGAGGAAACTGCTGACTGTGATTCTAAATCCTCATAAACTATAACGAAGCCCACGGCAGAATGCTTTGCTGAGATCTCATCCCAGCCCCCTCACGGGACTGAGGGGTGCAAGAGCCAGCACTGTTTGCTCTTGGACTTTTTAAAATCTTCCAGCCAATAACCATATGTACACATTTGCTTCTACAGGTTTCACTCTCTAGACTGCTCAGCAAACTTGCTTCTCCCTGGCTGCCCGAGTGTTGCTTTATCTTGGTCTGAATTTGCTTATTACAGTCATCTTGGCCTACAAACTGCTTCAGTTTCACTGGGTTTCTGTTGCAGTTTCAACAGAAAACTGAATTACAAAACCAAATCACAGGTATTTTGTAGTGGCTAAAGCTTTGGCGTAGCCATTAAATAGGATTGGGTCTGGTCTTTTTTTTTTTAATTATTTTATTTTTCCATGGGGAATCTCAAGCAAGCTGTTGATGCCAGACAAAATAGTAATGATTTAGTCAGGAGCACTCTTTCTGTTGAGCCAGGCTTTAATCAGCACTTATTCATATTTCATTGCTGGAGATAAAGCACCCCCCCACCACAGATTACGTGATACTTCCTTCAAGCAAAAAGGAGGTAACTGGATATTCTGTCCAAATCCACCCAGGACAAAGCATTTTTTATTCCATAAATTCTGTAGTTCAGCTTACAGTATTCTCTTATGCTTCCTGCCGTCATCTATCATCTGTTTCAGTACTCTTTACTATGATAAACCACTGCCTGGTTTTGCCTCACAGGAAATCATTTCTGTGGTGAGGCCAGGGACTAGTTGTGCATGTTGTAACTAGGCCTCTCACTTAATTACAGTCACCAACAGCAGCTGGCACCACACCTGTATACAAGTTATCGTATATGCCATTTATCTTACGTCTGGGCTTTACAGTGAGCCCAGTCTGCAGACACTAAAGCCTGGGAGAAATCTATTCACTTAAGCTGCAGAGAAGTTGTTATCAATCACTGGCAATTAAAATATGTCTACAATTGTTTTTTGTTTTTTGTTTTAATCAACTGTGAAGCAGAAGTGAAAGACAGGCAGTGGTACAGTCTGATTTATAGCTTCTGCTTCACTTAGTTCCTGGAAGCAAACGAAAGATTGCAGAAAAGAGCCAATGTGGGGGTGTGTTTGCTGTCATCAAATGGCTAAGAGCTGTAACAGCCTTTTCTATAATTGGGACAAGGTAGAACTGTACCTCCTTGGACAAGCTGCAAGGTATATTCTGCTGTCCCTGCTAGGCTTCTTACAAAGGTGGAAGTGCAATGTGAGTCTCTAATCCTGTCTCTGGGTGCCCTGTGATGCAGGGAGAGCATCTGCTTGTACCCCAGTCTGAGCTCGTTGCAAAGGACGAACTGTAGTACAGGGCTCCAGTCCTGCTTCTTGGACAAACTGTGAGAAAGTGAGGGCATCTGCTTTCTTTCCTGATCGGGACTTTCGCTCCAGGAAGAGACCCATGTTGTCTCTGTATGGGAGGGCAATGGATCTGTTGAAGAGAGGCTCCTCAATCCCCAGCAACTCTCGCACATGTCGTGAAATCTCCTGAAATACAAGACAAAATACCAGAAATTCTCATTTCACAGGGCAACATCTAATACCTTTCATTCTGTGTGAGAGCAGCAGGAAAAAGAACTGAATTTCTGAATTTTGGAACAGTTTCACACTTGAACTTGCAGCTTGAGAGTGATCTGAACCCATGAGCCCTGTGTGACATTGTGAAAGCAGAGCAGACTGCTCATTCTCCAGATTTACTGGGGGGGTGTGGCATCACATCTGGTCTCTTAGTGGCACAAATAGCTTTGCTTTCCTTTTTGCACTTGCAGAACAAACAAGTTATGGGTGAATGAGCTGGAGTCTATTCTGCCTAATGCAATAACATTGCTGTTTGCTAAGTTATATTGTCAACAACAGAGTCTATACACAGAAGAGGTGGAAAAACTAATTAAACCAATCAGCCATACTGTTCATTAAGAAAATGATGGGTGACTGGCTGTCTGAGCCAGCTGGACCTGGAACTCAGCCTTCCCATTATTTTTGAAGCCACTTCTGAGAATGTAACCTTCTGATTTTACTGAAGCTTTGAAATACAATTCACAAGGTTTTATTGATCTTTCACAGCATTTGCTCAAAACCTTCCCCCAGCTTTGGGTTGAATCTGAAGAGCAGTACCCTACTTTGTGTGATATCAAAAGAACATCAGACTAGTATCTTCAGTGGTTTTGATATTTAAAATACCAGTACAGTGGAATTAAAACCTGCAGTAACTTCATTTGTCCATGCTGTGTAGCTTCCACATAATTCACTGCGTAGTTCTCTACCAAACTGCCATTTCCCCTAAATTGCAAAAAGTTTCTACCTCACTGAGCTGATGCTATCACATTTATTTCTATAGTAACTATCTCGGTTTTGATTGTTCACAGCCTTTCATTAACATTTCATGTTGGGAAGCTGATGTGCCTGGGATTATGGCCTTAACTTTGCACCTGCTCTGGTAGACACTTCCAGAAAGGGCCACATCCTGCTCAGAGCTCTGCACGCTTGGATTCTATCAAAGTTCTTTAAAACACAAATAACTAGCAGGATAGGGCATAATCTTCATGGACACCTAGGTTCCACTGAACTCTGTGAGATGTTCCCAATTCACTTGCAAGCTTTGGAAAACATTACAGAGACAGCCTCGTTTCCAAGCTTGCTGCAGTATGCTGACTACCGCTTATCCTAGCCCTGAGGAATTTCAGTTTCTACAGGAGGAATGGGTTATATTTGGTATCTGTAACCTGTGCCTTAGTGTTCCTCAGCAGTTAAACTACCACCATACATAACCTCTATATCCCAATGTGAGGCTGAGGCTTACGAAGCCTATAAAATTCTTGCATCTTTAGTAAGTGCAAATGACTATAAAGGCTGTATCTGCTTGTACTAAAGATACTCTTGAAGGGCTGCTGTCTGAAAAACTAAGCGTTCTCCCCAAACAACAGGCAAAGTCAGCACTAGTCAATGTTTTTAGTGACATATTTTGTTTCAAACAAACAGTTAAGATTGTGCAGCCAGACAGAACTGTGGTGAAATTGCTTTTTGGTGCTCTAGAATAAAACAAATAGCATTCGTACTCTGGTCATCGGAGCATAAAGATTTTTCTCTTTTCCTGGTTATCTGAACTTCTACCTTGTGTCTTCAGGGGGAAGCAACTTTAATTCATGATGCGAAACAAACGAGTTGGGTCTGTAAATGCAGCCCTGAGTCCCTCTGTGGTTTCCATTAGGGAGGGGAAGGAGGGTAATGAAATTTAAGTCAACTTGCTTATTTTCTGAACCTTCAGGAAGCTTTGGGAGGCTAGGCTGTAGCCCTGAACTTCAGTCTAGTTAGCTTAACTACCAGTGTTTGTTAAAGAAAGTATGTAGGTTTGGAAGGAAAATGACCAGACAATTACATGTTTATAAAATGAGGAAGCGAGGAGATGCTGTTTGTGTTCAGCAAAGTGTAAAACATGGAAGTAATAACGAGTTGCTCTTCGGGTGCTTGAGATTGGTGGCTCAATTGCTGCAGGTTAAATCTGAGTAGATTTTAGAAGTTCTACAAATGAGTAAGTGGAAAATTACTGAAAAGAAATTCTGAGGGATACCTAAGAAAGGTGCGTGCATCTTGCTGAGCAATTTCATGGGGCAAGAGAAGCAACATAATCTTAAAGAAAGGCTAAGCGCTTTGGATGCACTTATGGTGTCCCAGAGAGGCAGCCTGTGATCTCCAGCCAGCTAAGGATTTATACCCGAAAAGACTCAAGAAATGTAACTGTTTGGCTGAACAAATTTGGTTGTCCAGTTTCAGGCTCACTCTTTGAATAAGCAATCTGCCTGGGCGGACAGCCGATATAGCCCAGCTGGCTTGCAAGCGGAAAGGGTCAGAGCTGGATTCGGAGGAGCTGAGGAGGGAGCTCGGGGGACCCGCGGCCGGCC
>VZSZ01008019.1:59536-72967 GCA_013398815.1 Ibidorhyncha struthersii
GGCTGGCCGCGGCGGGTAGCGGGCTTGCAGCCTTCTCCCTCCCGGCGGCGGCGAGGGCTTGCAGCCCGGCCGCGGTCCCTGAGAAGGAGCACCCCCGACGGCGGGGCGGGCTGCCGTGCAGTGCCTGAGGCGGCAGGGCCGGGGGCGCCTGTTTTAGCGTTGGCCTTACGTCCAGGGAGAATGCCGTGCGTTTCCTTTCGGTGCTGGGTTTCCTCGCTTCTCCCGGAGAAGCCTTACTTCCAGGTTGCTTCTGTGAAAATGCGGTAGCCCTTGCGAAGAGCATCGTCGTCAATTAGTCCTTGGCTAACGCGTGCTGCGCCGGGCGGGGTGGCTGCTGGGGGTCTCCAGGACAGGCTGCGATGTCTCGGCTTGTCCCATTGCGCATCTGGCACCCGCGCTGAGGGAGGAGGTGCCGCACCACCGCAGCTCACCTCCGCTCCAGCGCCTGCAGCTACAGCAACAGTTCCCGGTGTTTCTTCCCTGCGGTGGAAAGAGCGAGGACTGATGGAGGTTTATCAGAGACAGGGTGCTTTCTCCAGTACCCCCACCATGCTGTCTCTACCGTGGGCTGTGTGCTGTATACCCGAGGGCCGGAGGTGCCTCCCAGCTCCCAGCTGACTCCAGTGGCTGTAAGGCATATCATTAGAGAGCTGCAAAAGCTGGAACTTGTCCGTGCCCGGTCCACTGCCTTCATGCAATCAGACAGCAGGATTGTGGTGTGCATACCACAGTTGTATGCGGACAGAGCTTCCCCAGAGTTCAGGAGACTCGGGGGAGACCAGGAGCCATCTTTATAGACAGTCCTTTTAGTGGTGACCTAGGAATTTCCATCTCGTCAGTGCCCTGTGGGAACCGCTGCATGATTGCTTTTTCCAGGGCTTTGTCAGCTTAGTTTTACACGATGACATTTGGCCTTGTCCTGTCCTTCTAAAGCTAGGATTGGTGGTTCCTCAACAAACCCTGCTTCTAAGAGTGGTTCTGCACCAAAAACATGCATGGGTTTTTGTTCTCCCTTTCCTAGGGTTGAGACAATGAATAATCTTTGTTCCGCAAGGTGCTAGACAAAGCTCATAACATGAAAAACTGGTTGGCACAGCTCTTCGTTCCACAGCCATGTGACTTTGTCAATGTTTGAGTGCTGGCTGTAGTTTTTCCTCCTGTCTGTGTATTCTGAAGACTGACATTTATTTCACCTTCTCTCTGTTGTTAGAAAATGAAGACTCAGCCAAAGAGCCAGAGCCTACAGATCAGCTGGTTGATTCTTTGGAGTCCAGTACTTCGCAGAGCAGGTAGGAAAACATTTTCGTGTATTGTGGCCCACATGCATGACAGTTTGTTTCACCCCTGTGACCTCCTCTGTATGGCAGTTGATGCTGTGCAGGTGAAGAGAAGGGACTGGAGACTGAATTGTCTGCTTTGGGACAGTATATACCTGAGTCAGTATAGAAGGGGCTGCTCTTGCAGGCTGAAGGTTGTTTTAAAGCTTAAGAAATGATGAAGTATAGTTCATGGCTCAGCTATTCAAATCACAGAATCATTCAGCTTGGAAGGAACACTGCAAGGTTTTGTAGTCCATTGTAAGAGCAAATAAACTTTCAGCAGGAAATTTTCTGTGTCCTGTCTGAAGGATACTTTAATAATTAAGCATTCACCCTGTGTATAATTCTGGTGGAGGCTGAGCAAGAAAACACCTTTTCCTGTTTACTTGACAACGTTTTGGGTTATTTTCTTCACCCTTTGTTTTCTGTGTCACTGCTTCATTAATGCTACTGATAGACCTTGTTATCAGATGTTTCGCTTATTACTATCTGTTGGGCGTGTGGTGCTTGTGCCCGAGTCATTGCATTGGTTACAAGCACTAATACCGTATGCAGTGGAGTTTCATTTGCCATCATATGTTTGTTGCACAGGATACAATTTCAGAAATGTGTGAGTTAATTACATCAGACAGTAGATAAACCACAACCTCATTGAAAAAGAGGGGGGAAAAAAAATCCACCAAAACCTCCAGCAAACCACCCTACTTACTAAAACAACGGTTTGATGCCATCTTGGCTTGATGCTAATGACATCTGTATCAGCCTTCTTGACTCTAAACCTGTGTTCTTCCATCTCTTTATTATGTCTTCTAATTTTCTTTGAAGAGATTAATATAGACTGTGAGCAAAATGGCAAATGTAGATGCTGGGTACGCGTGGATGTTACCTGGTAAATTTGAGTTAAATTTCCTTTGAAAGGGACAGGGGATGGTGCAAAAGGGTTGTGTGAGGAGGAATCAGCTGAACTCTGTCTTTGTAAATCTGCTTTTAAAGCTTGTGTAGCTCTTTGTAATCTTTCAGTGAGACTCTTGGGCTTCAGCGGTGTCTGGAGGAAAAAAAATTCCCAAGTCGTTAGCTCCTGTGTTGATGGAGAGCCTTTTGAGCAGATGTGCGCACCTATGGTAGCAAATGACCACCTTCTAGGTGTGATCATGCAACTGCTAAGCTAAAAAGCAAATGGGCTGGAAAATGATGGCATAGAAGTCCACATTTGTCCTGGGCTGCCAGAACAATAGTTATGGATCACTGTGAGATTTCTTCCTTTAAAAAAACGTCCTCTCCAAGTGTCCCTTCTTTTCTTATGTTGTTATATGATGCCATTTTTTGTATCCTGGTATTCAGCTCATTTGAGTTGTTCTTACAGACCTTCTGGAAGGTCTTCACGTGGAAGATAGTCACATGGAGATGAGGGAAGGAGGGAGGTGCAAAGGGCTCTTTGTGCAATTGGCAGGTGCTGACCATCGAAGCTTGTTCCCTTCAGTCCATTTGAATTCGAGTTCCAGAGCAGAGTGATTCCTCTGCCGGCTGTGCCGTGAGTGCAAGTGCTGAATCGTAGTGCTTTCTTCCTCCAAAAGGTCACAGACTGGGTCACTGATGAGTGCAGGCACGACAGAGGATTCAAAGGAAGAAGCTGGCACTTTGGAGGACCAGGAAGTGGCTCAACTAGAAGAGAAGCTGTCTGACCAAATCCAGTCCCTCAAAGAGGTAGGTGGGTGTTTCTTATGTCTGAGAGCAGGGACAGAGGGGCAGCAATAATTCTTCCACCCTACTGCTGTGCTTATGGCTATGGGACTGAGGCTTTAAGGGTTGTGTTAAGACAAAAGTAGTATTAACATAGATTCAGTTATATTTTTTTCTATACATTATCGGGATGTAAACGTTACTGGTCTGATTTGCAAAATCCCTCTTGTGTCTTTGGCTAGTCCTCACTTCCTTGCAGTTTTTTGGCTCACTAAGGCTTCAAGGTTATTCTCACCTTCTGCCTCTTGTCTGGGTCTTCTGAGAATTCCCTTCTGGCAGATTTATGGAAGATGGTACTGAAAGTGACTGTGCTGTCTTTTGTTTCTTTTGGTGAGCAGCCAATTCATTTGCATTACAGGTACGGTTGGGAAAACCTGTGCAAGTGGCACCCAGCTCAGGAGCTGTGAGTCTGCATATATGAGGAGAGAGGGCTGGCCCTAATGAACCAGAAGGACTTTTAACTAGGACGCAGCAAATGACAGTTTGATTGTGGCTGTAGTCTAGATGCACACAGAGCTGAAAGGTTCTCCCTAGAGAGACTGTGTCTTGGGAATTCTTTCCAAGAGTAGTCAGCTAAATCTGTAAGGCTGTTTCTTTGTTGAGAAGTGACAATTAACCCTAAGGCAGATGCAAAGATGTGCCCACCCTGGGACTTCCAGGTGAGGCCAAGAGGTGTGTAATTTGTGAGACTAATGCAGCATTTGACTTCAAAGTTCATGGCTTTGGTGCTGTGGGGGAAATAATGCAGAGAGGTGTCTCAGAGCCAGTCTGAGGGGTCTGTAGGGTCCGACTTGTTTTCAGAAAGATGCCTGAATTACTAATGAGTTGGGGGCTTTCTTACCAGGATGGTCTTTGTGAAAATGTTTCTTATGTGCTTTCTGCAGGAAGCTGCTGTTCGGATAACCAACTACCATGTACCTCAAGGATCAGGGGATATAGTAATGATTCAGTCAGATCACACTGGTGCTGTGGATATCCTTTCAGCTGAGCTGGAGACTGCAGACCTTCTTGGGGAGCAGAGGAAAGGTGAGTCCTGAAAGGAACGCACTTGTTGGGGCCACTTTTTAAGTGTCTGCCCTGGCTAGAGAAGAGCAGAGGCTCTCCTGGAGACACTGCTAATTTCTGCTGGAAACTTGGGCTCCTGGCTAGCAAGTGGGAAAATTTCACATCCAGGGCTTCTGGGAACAGGCTCCAGAATGCAAAAGCCTTATTGGAAATAGCTTCACTGTTTTCAGATAACAGTTTGTCAGTAGTGAAAAGTCAGGTGGGCCCACGATCTTTTCCCTTGTCTCAGCTCAGCCTCCCCCTCTGGCTCCACCCACCATGTGGACCACTGAGAAGACAAAGGAATTCAAAGCCAAGATGGGAAAGGAAAAGAATGGCCGGATGGTGGTGAAGCGAGGCGAGGTGGTGACAGTCCGCGTGCCAACCCATCCTGATGGGAAATGCATTTGCTGGGAGTTCGCTACAGATGACTACGACATTGGGTTTGGAGTCTATTTTGATTGGACCACGGTTACCAGCACTGCCATTACTGTTCAGGTCAGCGAATCCAGTGATGAGGAGGATGAAGAGGAGGAGGAAGAAATTGAAGGTTAGTGCAGTGCTTATAAGGGTTAATTTGTGGTGCTTGTTGCCATGCTGCTGAGAATGTCTGTCAGATGCTGTAATTTCCATCTACTTTGTTTACTCAGCCCGCTTGTTATCTCTGCAGCCTTTTGGGTTCCTGGTTAGGCTGTGATGAGAAAGCATTTATCCCTTCCTGCTTCAGAGTGTGTCAACGGCTGTCCTTCTCCAAAAGCGTTCTTAAAATTGAACACATTGAAAAATAAAATCAGAATTCACTTGTTCAACTTCTACCTGATAAAAAGATTAGAGTCTGAAATTTTAACTTGACTGTTTTTCTTAGCCTCTCAGACTGAGAAATTTCTGGAGATGAGTAGGAGCAAAACGGTTTTGTTTCTGGGCTGGTTTTGTTTGGTTGGGTTTTTTCCCCTGGTATATCAGTAGGCCCCGCTGACTGCATTTGAGAGGATTGCTACCTGTGTCTTTGTACCTTGTGAAACACACAGCAATGTTGCCTGTTCTGTGGCTTCAGTGTATGTGTGACCAGTGTAGCTGGGGGTTTGGTGTCTGAAATTAATTTCGCAGGTTCTGTAAAGACGGGTAGGTTCCTGTAGAAGGAATCCTCTTGGAGAAGTGAATTGGGGACATAAACACAGTGAAGTTATAGCTAAGAGCTTTCCTGCCTTTCTTTTGCTTCAAGTCTGTATTACTGGACCACTGTTGTGTGTATAAAAGCAGTGAGGTATCTAAAAAGTAAGTCTAGGGAGAAGAGACCAGGCTGGCCAGCAAGTAGATACTGTCCCGTCATTATTGGTAAGAGAACTGGTTCTTGGCATGTTCTTTGTCATGATAAGGAAAGCTGGATTTTGTGGGTATTATTTGCAGAAAGGTCAGAGCAGACGTTATGGGTAATGCTGTCATAGTTAGCCTTCATATATCTGCATGCCTGTGCTGCATTCTGGTCTTGTTGATCTTTTTCTGGACTACCTAGTGGCTTAACTGGCTCTGGCCTACTTGCTTGTCCCCTCTCTCCCATTCAGGACTCGCCCCTGTTGGTGATGTGGAAAGGGGCTCCAAAAGCTATCTGCGGAACCGCTACGGAGAGATCATGCCCGTGTATCGGAGGAACAGCCATCGGGAGGTGCAGGCAGGCAGCCATGAGTACCCAGGCGAGGGCATCTACCTGCTGAAATTTGATAACTCATACTCTCTTCTCCGCAATAAGACTCTGTTCTTTCACGTCTATTATACTAGCTGAAGAAACGTGAAGGGGCAGGGACGGCAGGCAAGTAATGGTGAGTGTAGCAGGCTGCCACCCAGCCCTGGTACTGCCTGATGGGCACTGCTGTGTGGCAGAACCAAGGCACAACTCTGCCGGCTCCTCTTCAGACACTAACTGGTTTCTCCCTACGCCCTCATTCCCTGCTGTCCCAGTGGAGAAAGGTAGTTGTGACTGCCTGCTTGTCCACAGGCAGCTGCTCTTTCTGTAAAACTTTGGGAGGTCTGCTCTGTGCAGGCATCAGGCTGGGCCTTCATGTCACAGCCGGTAAATGCCTAGAGGCCAGTTTCAGGTGGCCGTGGTTTCGATCTGTTGCGCTGGTACGAAATGAAGTGAAAATATTCTTGGTCTGTTACTATTTTGTGAATAACTTTTCTGACTCTCCTGCTGCATCTGTATCACTAGAGGGCAGCTGTCAGCTGCAATGAGCCAAAAGCACAGCTCGCTTGTCACCTAGCCACTGATAAATCTCATCACCTACCACCACTACCTGTCACCAGCAGCCAGTGCTTCCTTCACTCGTGTGGGTGGAGGTCCAGCTGGCCAGCAGCAGCCCCTGTTGCAGTGGCTAGGCCACGCTACAATGGGCAGGCCCCAAACAGCAGTCACAGCACGTGTTTGAACAGGGGGTGGCGGGAGGGTGCACACCTAGAAGTCCATAAGAAGGTTTTACCTACAGATTAAGAATTGGATGTTACACCTGTTGATTGTAGGGATATGTGGATGATTAAAACTTGAGTGACCACCAAAGGTTTTTCTGTAATCCAGATGTAAAGCAGAAGAAATTACTTACTGCTGTGCTGAATAAATACAAAAAGGTTGGAGCACAACCAATAAATATACAGGAAATGTTTCCCAGTGGCAGCATGTTAGTTCACTGGTATTGCTGCTAGCTGGATAATACCATATGTAGCAAGTAAAAGGCTCCCCAGAGAAGTACAGCTTGTCAGCTGCTATTGCTATTGCAAAGGCATTGTTTGAAAAGAACATCTCTGCTCAAAAACTCGACAGGTGTGGGATTTCACCAATCCTTTCTGTGAACCAGAATCAGCAAGGCCGTTGCTAACCTTGACCACATGGTAAAGGATGGAGTTCCTTGGCATGTTTTGGTGGCTAGTGATGGTGTTAGTGATCGCCTTCTGCTCAAGTACTCGCAAAGCTGAGCAAGGATTAAGTTAATCCTTCAGAGATGAATTTTAAATCATGTTTCTCTATAACTGTTGTTTATTTTAATACTTTTAACTTGAAATCACTCTCCTTTCTAAGAATACTGCTGTATTTACCTTTTGATACCTCTTTGCAGAGACACAAAATGACTATTTGCATGGTGATTCTAGTAGAGTTCTGAGTTTTATTTTTAAATCCTCCAGGTAAAGCGCCGCTACTTGGTACATTCCCTGTATTGAGAGGGAATAATGGACAAAATTATTTTGGGGTAGTTAAAGCCAAAGATTTCACTCTTGTAGGAGGGCTACATAGTTCCTCTGAAGGCTATGTTGTAATGCTGTGCAGTTTGCTCCATATTCAAGCTCTTAACTATCTCTGCTTACTTATTCACTGCCCCAGAGCACTTCGTAGGTCAAAATGGTAAGAGAGAGCAGTCAGTCTACAGTAGAGCAGCCCAAGCTGGGAGCAGGAGGAGTGGAAATGCAAGGAACAGTGGCTGTAGCACAGTGACTTTCTGGGTGAGCAGGCAGGGAACAGAGTTGGTCAGGGTAAGGAGCACAGTTGTTGCTGCTTTGGGCCCTGAGATGGGGGGAAAACAGCTGCCTTTCTCAAAAGAGAGAGAGCATGTGCACCTGGGCTGGGGGCGAACTGCAAAGCTGCCTTATTCAAGCAGGCGCAACCACAGGACAACCTTGCAGGTAGACAGAACAGGCTTGGTATCTGTCAGAGTAAGATTAGTCTTTCATTTAGCAGCTTGGGGAGGACTATTCCTTCCTTTAGCCTCTCTTGTGGAAGAGGAAGGGCCATTCTGTGGCCTTTGTACAGCACTTGAATCAGGCCTGAGCAACTTGGATAAGGTGCTCTCCTTTTTTTTCATCCTTTGTCTGTCAATTTCCTAGACACTAAACAGAAGAAGAAAGAAAAGACCCTTCAGCCTGACCACAATGTCAGCACTGCCCCACTCGATGGCTGCCTTTGGTCCTTTGCTGGGAGATCCATAGAACCCTGCGTGCACTTGCTGGTTAATGTATGATGCCCTGTCTTTAACCCACTCCACTTTTTAATTAGGATTTATTTCTGTTGAAGGCAACTCTGACCCGTACGTACATTAAATATTCCAGAATTATTCATCCTCAGTTGCATGGCTAATTGCAAGCTAGTGGGTTATCGCCACTAAAAACCTTTCCATTACAGCGTGCCCTCCCTGTTGCTAACTCGCAGCTACTTCCCCCTCCTGTCTGTTGCTCATATTAAGGTTCAAAATACATTTTGTCATATTGTAAGAAGTTAATAAGGCCTGCCTCAACAAATTTGGATCACTCTGACACATAAATACTATGTGCCAGTTCTCAAGCCATTAGTTAGTGGTTTTAGTTAAGATAAGTTGCACTGTAGATGGTAATCCAGCTGGTAGCTCAGTTCTAGCTTTCTGAAGTGTGGACAAACCTTTAATGAGGCTCAGGTCATTTGTCTGGAACTGTGCCTGCCTCCTAGTCTCATTGACTTAAGCCAAACAGCAGCACTGAATGTGGCCTGTCATCCCAATCAGCATATGCCTGGTGTACAAATGCAGTGTGCCCATAGATAGGCCTGCCACAGTAGAACTGAAAGCGCTGGGTGTGTGTTAGTTCTCCGCTTAAGTTTCCCAGAAGTATCTGGTATCTCTTATGAACACAAAGTAGTTTTCGGCACAGAATATTTCATCTGCAGGAAACAGAAGCTTCACAGTTGTACAGGATAATAATTTTTTGTTTGTTTTTTTTTTTTTTTTAATTTCCACATTACATGAGTGTGTTGTTTCTCAGGTATTCAGATAGCATTCATTATGCAAGTGACAACTTCTCTTTGAGAGGAAATACAGTCTTTATTCATTTTCTGATAAATCCAATAGCTTGGTTGTGTGGCCAGTGATTAACAGCAGCCACTCCCATTCAAAATCGAACCCATAGTTGGTTCAGAGAAGTAATCTTATTTCTCATGTATCCTTTTTTTCAGTTTGGTGCATCTCCTGGATTTGTATCCGATCCTGCTGTCTGGCTGAGGTAGTGATGGAAATCCTTATTATTTTAATCGGTGACCTTTGGAACTAGGTCTTGGGTCTAGAAAGTAAAATGAATTTAAAAGGCAGTTGCACTTCAGAGAGGGAAATTAATCCTTGAGAACGGAAAATTCCTTCTTTATTTCTTTGGAAGGAGGATTTCAGATAGGTTTTAAAATGTGTTTCTTCTCCCTGTAAATTTTGTCAAGAAATTCAAAAAGCTATATCAAGGAATAAGCGTCTTTTGCATTTTGGATTTGCTTTTGTAAAAGCACAAAATTGTTTTCCATTTTGTTTTGAATATAATTTAGATCTAGAGATAAGATTTACAGGTTCAGCCAGAGATATGACAGTCCTGTAGTGCAGGACTTGTATAAAAATTAGCTTGTATAATTTTTTATTTATAATAATGGTAACAATCTGTTAGACGGGTTTTTTATATTGAAGAAGGTCACAGGCTCTTCATTGTTTTCTCTTTTTTTTTCCCTTTAGGTATAATGTATCAGCAGGAGTTTAAAATGTATGTGGTTTACCAAGGACAGAATGTTAAAATAGCTTAAATCAGGGACTACTTGTACTGATTTAATTTACTCACAAACTCTTTGGAGGCCTGTAATTTGGATTCTTGTGAAAGGTTATCGGTGTCAGACATAGGCTAGTTGCAAATTAATGCTTGGGACCCATTTAATAGGTATATAGATTATTATTGGTAATGAGCCATTTACCTGAACAGGTAAGATGAAAATGCATAAGTGAACGAGCTTAGTTGTCTGACTTCAGGTGCTAAGAAGAAAGTTGAGTTACTATGCAACTGAGTCTGAAAGACAGCCACACGCCTTTCTTTATGGCTCTACCCTGTACGCATGTCTCCTTGTAACTGTGTGTGCATGTAACCTTCATCTATGGCCTGCAGTGGGTCGGTTATCGTGGTGCTGGACCTCGTGAGGTGGGTTAGAGGTGAGCCTCGTCACATGTCTAGTTGCTGAAAGACAGACATTCTTGTGGGGAATTAGGGTAGAGAATGAATCCCTAAATGAGTTCACTTTCATCCCCACTGCTAATACCCTTCCTTCTTGTCTCACTACCCCCTACTACAGCCACTCCACAGAGGATTTATCACAAGGTGCCTTAGGAGCAAGGACCATGTTTGAAATAAGAGCCATAGATGTCATTAATCCAAGGGATTCCTTCTCCTCATTTTACTGTCCATTTGGGTAGAGGGGAGGCACTTCCTAAGGTCAGGCAAGGAAAGGCCCTGTAGGCTGTTCTGGAGATTTAAGCTGTTCATTAGACTGCCTTGTTGCTGCAGAGTAATGGAATGGTGCTTGAGTTTCCTGGCACCATAAGATCTTTGCCTTTTAAAATCATATGCTGCTGTCACCTATCAAGGAACACCAGATGACTACTCCTTTTGATATGCTGATGCTAAACCTGAGGACCAGAGGAACACTAGATAGACACAGAACAGCATTCCTTGTGACCATTCATCATTTTCTTTGAAAAGAGTGTCTGAATCTAGCGTTGAGAGTGGTGTGTACTGATGTGTGTTGAGGCTGGGTAAGAGACCAAAGCAACAAAGTTGGGTTTTTTTAATCTACAAATGTGAAAGAAAAAACTGCTTCTCCTTTTCTCATATCTGGGAAAATAATGGATGTGACAATGTTATGTAGATGTAGCAGAACACCTCAATTGGTGGAACCAAAAACTGGGAACTGATTGTGTTAAATACATTGGCTGATTAGACTGTGAAAGAAGCCAGGAGTTTAGCAGGAGTCAAAGTGCTATGTCATTTACCTAAATAAGTTGATTTGCAGTAAATACCAACTAAATAAAGTTTTAGAAGGTACATAAAATTGCAGAGTTTAAATACATCTTGCTAGCAGGAGAATTTTCTGTGGGGTTATTCCACATTTGCCTCTAAAGAGTCTCTGGCAACTTATTCTGAAACAGTGGTGCCGTTGCAGCTGAAGACACATCATCAGGCTGGGTAGATGGCGGGTCTGACTCCCCTTGGCTTTTCTGCATTCCGTTCTGGATTTTACATGTTGCTTTCTCAGAAGCTTCATCACAAGAAATGTACCCTTTATCAGTGGGGACAGAGGAAGTGTTCTGTGATCCATCAGTGAAGGTTATCTGGTTTAAGCCCATCTGGACTGGTGTGTCAAGTCTGTTGGGCAAGAAGCTGGATGCCAACCATTAAGCACATAGCTAAGGAGGCTTTGCCAAGTAATGACCTTGAAGTTTAGGAGCTGCATTTCAAAATTATACATAGCTGGTGATGGTCTCCCTGCAACCTCCAAGATGCCCTGGTGACTATCCGCTCTCCTCGGAGGGAAGCAGTCTGTTCTCAACTCACTGCTCCACACTGCTAGCATAGTCTTTCAATGGGGAGCATCTCGTAGCTGGTCATATCTTTTCCAGAGCTATATTCTTGTGAACTGCAATGGTTGTCAGTCCTTATCTATGTGATGTGAATATTTTTGATGTCCTGTGATTTCAAAATTGAGTTCTCAGCGCCAGCTGTTTGTTTTTCATGTCCTCCCAAGATAATGAGTTTTAAATAGAGGAGAGGGTATTTTAACAAAATGCGGCACTGAACCTCTTGCTGAAGGGCACATATGAAGACTGTATTTATAGTGTGCTTGTATTCCTTCTATGCTTGGTTTGTATTGTTTATATTTGATGTGTTGTGGCTGTTTTGTAACAGTATATTGGAACTTACTCCCTTTAAATAAATTTTTCACTATGCAACCAAGAACTTTTTCTGTTTCATACCAAGACACTCACTTGCTTTAAAAACTGAACTAGAGACTTTTAACAAAACAAGAACACAATTAAACTCGGTTTTATGAGCAAAGAAGAGACAAATACTCAAAATGTACTTTGCAGTGTACTGGACATTCTGGTTGCAAATGGATAGGAAAATGCTTTGTTGTCAGCTGCTGCTGATGGTTCCAGCCAGGACATTTTCTGTCTGTTAAAATGACTTGCTGGGATTTTTTAATTTTTTTTTTTAATTCTTCAAATTCTCTGCAATCCTTGAGATTATACTGAATGCCTGAAGAATTGGAGAGGAACAAGCAAGTAGCCAAGCTCATATCATGGACACTGGTAGAGTCTGAAAGCTTTACCCTCCAGTGCTTCGTACTTGTACTTCTCACCTCCATTTGCAGAGATCCACTACAGTTAGCTACTCTGTTACTTCAGCTTTCAATCTGAAGGATTAATAATATCTCTTCAGTTACCAAATGCTGATTAGTTATCTAGAGAAAAGTGTTTGCCCTTCATAGCTCCTTGTAGTTGCTTCCCCATCAACTTTATCTTAGTATGAAGACTGACTATGTGGCCTGAAGAAAGCACACCTGCTGGTGAAAATGAGGAATGATACCTGCAGCCTGGGCCATCCTTCCTCACTTGTCTCATTATGAAGCTCAGCAGGACAAGTGCTGCAGAAGTTCAGTTGTTTCTGTTGTAGTCCTATTTCCTTGGAGCACTTTTTATAAATAATTGATGGGCAGGAGCAATCATAAAGCAAGTTGACCAAAGGGGTAGATGACTCTGCCAAGTTAAAGATGTTTCATCTTGGTTTAAGGTCACCGAAGAGAAACAGTGCTACAGCTATTTGATTACTATGCAGTCACTAGGAATCCCTGTCCTTGTGCTTGTCTCGGGCATATGGCCAAGAGGAAAAGCAAGCAACTTGGTGAGGATGCAGGGAACCGATGTAAAATTTCTCAACACTAGTTCTTTCCCACCTTTTCTGTAATTTTGGGGGTTGGGCTGCAGCAGAAATGTTCGGATCAGGAGCTGCTCAGTGGAGGTCTCTCAGCAGGCTTTGCTGGCCCTGCCCGGGAAGTGACTCTTCCCTGTTTCAGCTGCGCACGGAGAATATTGTTCTTGGGCTGCTGAAGCCCCTTCATTGCTTTTAGTGGTGTTTAATTACCAATGGTGGTTTTGAGCTTAGCAGAGCTATTTGTTGTTATACAGGTGGTATTGGATACGCAGTGGAGTCCCTGCAGTAACACATATGCAGATTTAATTATCGTTTAGGGAGGATCTGCTGCCATCCTGTCTTCTCTTGTTGGTAGCCCTCGCTGTGGAGCAAAAGAAGCAAGTTTCATACCTGCTCCTTTTTATGAGAGCTACAAGGAATGTGTACAGATACCATCATTTAGGTAATCGGCAAACAAACTACCGCTCCCCAGAAAGGGATGTGCGGCCTGCGCTCTAGCAATCAGCGTAATTAGCCGCGGAGGTGAGGGCAGGCCCGCTCAGGCCGGCCAGAGCTGCCGGCTTTGCTCTCCCGTCCTCTCCCCCCGCTG
>VZSZ01008019.1:73231-91602 GCA_013398815.1 Ibidorhyncha struthersii
CTGCCAGGGGCTTCCCCGGGGGCTGTGAATGGAGCGGTGGGGGCGGCCTGGCCCCGGCTCTCCCCAGGGGTGGGCTCCCCCGGGGTCGAACTGCACGCCTCGCCTCGCCTCTCCTTTCTGGAGCTGCCACTGCCCGCGTGGGCATAACGTGTTTTCAAGCCTTTTCATATTTTTTTTTACCTTCTGTTTTACACCTTGATGATTATCTCTGTTTTCTGTTGTTTTTTCTTCCTTCCCCTTGCAGCCAGTCCAGCAAGATGGGTTTCCAGGCTTGGCTGCCCCTGCCCTTGCCAAAGCAGCTGGTGGTGTTCGGGCTGGGAGACTGGAGCTGTTACTCTCTGGACACGAGCATCACCGTGGACGTGCTGGTGTCCCCCGGCATTGCGCCACAGCGGGTTGGCACGCTGGAACCTGCCTGCAGGTCGCGGTGGGAGCTGGCACTGCTGGGATGTCCGGAGGGGTGTCCTGGAAAAAGCTTTCTGCTCTGTGGGGCTGCCCAGTTCTAATGGTGTTGTCCTAAAGCTGCTCAGGCCTCCTGGTCCTCCACCATGGTGTTTCTCTATCATGATGCTTTCAGCTTCCTTAGGGCTGCATTCAGGGCTGGATCTTTTTCAACTTTGGGGTGTTACCAGCTAGTGTGGGAGCAGGAATTTTTCGCTGGTCAGTGTCACTTGGGGGCTGAAAACCTATGGTGACCTGTGCAGGTCTCTGGTGTGGGAAGGTGACTGGAGGACAGATATTTTCATGGCCTCGTTGAAAGAGATGGACAAAGGCAACTCTGTGAAGCTTGTCCTGACTGTCAATGGAAAGGTAAAAGAACCGACATCCTCCTCTTTTCCTGCCCTGGTTCCCAAATGTTCTAATTTCAGAGCTACGGAACTTCCTCTCCCATCCTCTCCTTTTCCTTCTCTTTGTTACCCCAAGGCAGACCCACCTCATGCAGATCTGTTAATGCACATCTGTGCTGAGTCTAAACCCTCTGTGATGCTGCGGGTCTATTGCCTAAACACAGCTGTGCCAAAATACGTTTTGTGTCACAGGAGACGGGCAGCAGAGTGTGGTTCACTTCCAGTTCCACTCTCTCCTGGGTCTGTGGTAGCCACACAGTTGTTTTACTTTGTGCTGAAGCCCTTGAATTTAGCATCTCCCAGTGCCTGGCTTTGCTTTTCTTTATTCTGTTGGTGCTGGAGATGAAAGCTGGGCTATTCCCTTGCAGGGAATCTGTCCCTTGCAAAACATCTCTTTGCTTACCCTTTGTGGATGGAGGCCAGCACACTTGGCATGTCTCACTGTCACTGTTTCTGCCACAGCTGCTCCGAGGTGTCTCCAGCAGTACGCCTGCCCGCCCCTTCCTCGTCCCGGAGACCACCCAGTCACCAGTGCTCCCAGCAGACGATGTGCCCCTTGGCCGGGACCTGGAGGATCCTGCTGCAGTATGTGTATCCTGGAGCCATCCTCTCGTTATTTAACCCACTTAGTATCTTCTCCCTCACTCATAGGTGCTCAGTTGATGTCTAGCAGAAATGTTTGCTGCCATTCTCTTAGTGGAGACCTGGCCAAGCAAGCTTTGGAGCCAAAGATTTACTTGTGCTAAAGAAAGTGGTACTCTCCATTGAAATGCCTTTGGAAAGTTTGAATTTAACAGCCCTTTGTGGGATGGTCTATCACCCCGGTTACTCCTAGCACAGATGGCCTTTCTGCCTTTCCAGTTGCCTTGTGCCAGCTGTGCCCATCACAGTCAGCAGTTTGAAAGTGGACCACTGGGCATACAGCAGCAGGTAGCTGCATTGCTCAGTATATATTTGGCAGCTGATACTGTTGGCATGCTGGCCCGTAAGACTCGACAGGAAGACGAGTGTGAAAACAGTCACCACGTGAAACTAATCTCTGGCCCAGTAACAGACAACTCATGGTAGCTTCTTATTCTTCAGGGCTGATTTGACTGGCACTCTTGTTCCAGGTTAAGACTCAGAGCTCGGAGGTGACTGCTAGAACATCCAGGCCTGGGAGGAAGGATGTCTGCCCACCACTGAGGACCCTGGTGGTACCCTGTGCGCTGAAGCCACCATCTGGCAAGGCAGAACCCAGTGAAGCCTGGAGGAAGAGTCCTGTCCACCTCAAGAAGCCCAGGAAAGTTTTATTTGAACCCACAGTGTCTGAGAGAGATCTCAACGAAGAAGGTAACTCCGGCAGCTTCCAGGTTTATTTTACAGGTCTTGCTTGAATGATCTCTCAGTGCTGCTGGGCAACAACTTCCCAGTCCGTTTCTCTGTATAGCTCCAAGACAAGATGGGCTTGTCTGTCTTGGCTTGTGAAATACCAAAAACTGCTCCTTAGTCCTGGATAAACTGCTTGATGAATTTTTGCCTGTTGGGAAAACGCCACAAATAGAACATGGGATACTCTTAGTGCCAACACTCTTTACCATAACATAATATGCCTGTCTTTTAATATGAGTAAAAGTGCTTTATAAATGAAGGCAAGTATTGTTAGGCTTGTTTGACAAAAGAGTAAATTGAGGCACAAGGAAGTTACCTACTGTGATGTTCTGTAGCCTCTCGTTAGTCTGTTCCCCTACTAACAGCATATCACTTGCTCCATAGAAGACACTGGTTATTATTAAAGTATAGCAAATACAAAAAGGAATATATGTATAATGAGTATAATTGTACTGACTTTTCAGGGGTTTGGGGGGGTTTGGAAACAAAACCTTTAGCTTATGGAGCATGAATTCCAAGTCAGCTCCAGGGTGTGACCAAGTTTGTGTGTAAATGTTTGACAATAACTCAGTGGTCCTCATGAAGTGAAGTGACTTTTTGGGACTTGGGTTGTTTCTCACAAAGGCAAATACACGTCCATCACAAAGTCGCTTCCGCTGTAGGCAGTGTGAGAAGGGGGGAAATGAGCTTCCATCAGAGGGGTAAAACGCAATGGTGACAGCATGATGGCAGTCAGAGGAAGTGTGCCCTGCTCTTACCTACCTTCTGCATTTCTTTTGATGAGACTTTCTTCGGGATTCTTGGTCTTGCATCTTGTTTGTTGCGGTGAGGTAGCTTTGTGCTGGGGATTGGAGGAAGGAAGGCCAAAGGGCTCTTAAACTGAGGAGCTGAGCAGTTTCCAGGGTATGTCTGCTGGCTGCTTTCTTTATGGGGCCATCTCTTTTTCCTCTGCAGATCTGGCGGTGGAGGAGTTGCAAGGTGCGGATCTGGGTCCTCAACCCTGGTTTGTCTTTTCAGCCACTCGGTGATGCCATTCCCTTTAATGTCACAGGCCTCATGCTTCATCCTTTATCTCCACAGTGATAAAGAATAACAAGTAGGTTGTGTGTATATACTGTTCCTCTCCGTGCAACTGCCCTCAGTATAGGTGCTTCCAGTACTGTCAGGCTCTCCAGTATGCTTCTGTAGGCCCTTGAATCTCAAGCACACCTCTGGGTGCACAGCCCTTTGAGGCAAAGGGTAGGGTATGGAATAGACTTGGATTTAAAAGTATTTATTAGCTTGTTCAGCCAACAACAGGGGCCTGGGAGAGGAAAGGAGGAGGAACAGAGCAGTAGGAGGAATATGCCTGGAAGCAGCTCCAGGCTTTGGATTGCTGTACCTTAGGCACTAACAAGCTGTCCCTGGGTAGCCCTCCTTCACAAGGAGTAAGGCAGGGGGATAGCACAACTGGAATATCCCTTCTGGGGATGGGTAATCAGTGGGGGGCATCCAAGCCTGTCTGAAGTGGCAGCCTGTATGTGTCCTACATCCAGCCAAACTCTTTGCTGGATCCCTCTGCTAGCGATGTCTCTCCTAGTGCAGCAATTATTCCCCAAAGCCAACAGAAAATCTTGAGGGAGCTATGTCTCTTGCTACCCTAGAGGGAAGGGGCCTGGGGCTCTTGCCTTCCCATTTCTTCCCTCTGAGCCTTCAGCTGCCTTGTTCTCCCCAGCAGGGAAGGGAGCTTGGGGTGTCTTGTCTGATTTTGCTCACAGCCCTGTGCTCTCCCCTCCCCAGGCAGTCCCAGTCCGCGGTGGTGCCATGCCATGTGCCTCAGTGACCTGGGGACAGCTGTTCTGGTCGGTGGAGAAGGTGTCGATCAGCAGTCCTGCAAGGATGCACTCTGGAAGCTGGAAATTGGTGGGGACTTTAGGGCTATCAAAGGCAATGGGGGCAGTGGGACTCAAGGACAATTCATGCAGATGGGAGGGGGTACCCAGGGGCCTGTACATAGGGAGGGGATAGCAAAGCTGTCACATCTTCTAACATGGTCACCAGGCTGAGCTGACAGTGTAGTGTGCCGTGAGAGGCTGTGGGGTTGTATGTTGGAGCCCTCTAGAAGCTAAGGTGTAAGTTCTGGAAAGAGTTGGGTAAGTTTTAAGGGGTAAAAGCAAAACTGTGGTTTGCAGTCTGTGTGTGATGACTGGTGGAGAAGTGAGAGATACAATTTCAGTGCCTTGCAGCTTTCTGCACCTCACCAATCCTCTCTTCCACCTTACTATTCCCTGCCTAGTTAGTGTTCCCCTTCATTCCTTAAACAGAAACGTTTCTGTTTGAGTCCCCTCTGCCCTGAATCAAAGGAGAGGAGGAGATGAAGGCAGCAAGGTCTTGAGTAAAGATTTTTATGACATATTCTTTAAATCTGGAGAAGCACTGAGAGCACTTTTGAACTCCCACACCATCTGTCTGGTGTTGCTCCTACAGACAGTGATTTCTGGCTCCCAGTGGGTTTCCAGCTACAAAACACCATGCCATTGTGCTTGCATGGTCACACAGCTACCTACGACCCAGACACCAAGCGTATCTACATCTTTGGGGGCATAAGAGAGGACAGAGACTACAGTGACATCTGTATTCTGGACACAATCACCTGGAAATGGCTCCCTGTGGCTGTAAGTACTGCAGCTCTTCCAAGACAAAAGCACAGGAGAGGTGGCAGGTCCTGCCTGAATGTGGCAATCAATGTGCCCGTATGCTTACTCCAGTAGTCTTGGACCACTGTTGCTGCAGGTTGTCTGAGCTGCTTAGTTGGGATTGGCAGATGTAAGAAGGCTATGTTGAAAGGCCACAAGCTTGGCAGAAAGCAGGGGCTGTGCCTACAATGAATGAATCAAGGTGGAAAAAGTGGTTTCTGCAGAGTGCTGCGTCTGACCAAGGTCGTGGGTGGGAGGTACTGTACAAGTGGCAGAGGGAAATGGCCTCTCATTTTACATGATGCTGTTGAGAGCTTCACTGGATGCTAAGGTGAAGAGCCACTCTTCTTAACTCAAGGACTGCTCTGAGCACAGCAGATCTCTGAGCTCTTTAGCTGCCTGTCATATCCTTGCAGAGGGTCCTGTCAGTGAGGGACTATCTGTCTTTTTCCTGGTTAAGTCACAAGATAGCTTTTATGGAATAAGTCTGGATGAGATGTTTCTGTTTCTGTGCTCTGTCGTCTTCTGAGAAAGGTGGGGTAGGAGGTTGACTTCATTCTCTCATCAGAGCATTCTGGTGGTGCAGAGTACACAAAGAATGCACTGCCTGCCTGTGTGGCAAAGATCTGGCTGGGGAGTCAATAAAGTATAAATTGAGACTTGTCGAACTCGCTGTATGATGTGGGCCCCTTTCCTATGGGTTACGCAGCAAATAATGCACTTCTTGTAACAAATGTCCGTTGAACTTTTTCCAGGCTAAAGGGAGGATGCCAGTGCTCACCTACCACAGTGCAACTATCTACCGCAAGGAACTCTTTGTTTTTGGAGGGACTTTCCCCAAAAAGGCATCACTGGCAGTTGGACCCTGCAGCAATGTGCTTTACGTCTTCAATCCAGAGCATGAAATTTGGTATCAGCCCATCTCGGAAGGGGAGAAGCCTCTGCCTAGGCTTGGGTGAGAGTGCTCTTATTCCAGCCCTTCAAAATAGAACAGGAAACCTCTGCTCACCTTCCCTCCCAGCCCAGTGTAATTTCCTAAATATTAAATGATTGTTTTTCACCATTTGCTTCTTAAGATACGGCTGTGTTTTGAGCAGTGTGACTCCCAGTACCTCCTGTCATGAATCCTGATGGGATTCCGTCCTTCGGCTGCGGTGGCTGGGGGTAGAGGCACGTGTAGACTGAGGCTATGGCAGCTCAATTGCAGAAGCCAAGGCTGAAACGTCAGTTTTGGAAGCTCACTGAAGATACTTTTGTTCACTTGCTTCTTCTCTGCCCAGGCATTCAGCTACTCTACTGAAGAACAAGCTGCTGATTTTTGGGGGTCGGAGGAGTTCTCTCTACTTCAGTGACATGCACATCCTGGATCTGGGTAAGAAAGTCTGTGCCAGGTAGATGCCTTGGGAAGGTCTGTTCTAAGGCAGGGACTGGGGAATGGGGCATGCTCGATGGGAAGGTAGCATTAACGTTATAAAAACTCCTGACTAGGCAATGGAGTTGCAAAACTACGGGGTAAAAAAAAGCCTTTCTGGGGTAAGAGGGAAGGGAATGGGGAAGAACAAGAGACTGCTTTTTTGGAAGAAGCTGGGTAACAGAGAATGCACGTTGCTGATGTAGCAGAGTATGCAAGATTTTGTCTGGTTATGAGGCAGAGCTTTTTGGACACTTCACCTGCCTTTCCCCTGGCTGTCAGGTTTCATGGAGTACACACCAGTCCCCCTCCTCGCAGGACAGCCTTCTGCACGTTGGTAAGATCCTATTGCATACCCAGGAGCTATCTTCTTCCTCTGTCCTTTCTCTTTGAAGCCGGGTTTAAGTGATGCTTGTAGTCAAACCCAGTTGCATATCTCTGTCCCACTAGTCCAAATACAGTGGATGGCCCCTCTGCTGTGGGACCAGAAATTCCTGTGCTGTCCTAGTTGGTGCCTGTAGGGGGGGGTGGGGGTACAGACCCCTTAGTCTCCCTGGAAATCTGCCTTTCAGGCTAGGGGAAGTTTTCTGCCATGTGGTAGTGAACTGTATTGCCTGCTGTTTGCTCTCCACAGTACCTGGAGTACAACAGACACACAGAGAGGGAGGAGCTCTTGTACCAGGACTATGCTGGTCCTTAAGGGACACTATTGCCCACTAGAACAATGATCTAAATCAGACCAAAGCCTAGCTAGCCTGCTGTCTCGCTCTATGGAGAAAAACATAGGAGTTCTGATAGCTCCTTCTGAAATAACGAGGTGCTTTTCAGGCCTGATTATGGCCTGACCTGCAGAGGCAAACAGCTCTTTCAGAGTTATTCAGCAAGTCAGGGCAGAAGAGAAGCAGAAGTTAACTTCCATTCTGCAGCTTACGCCCCCAGCCTCCTCCTGAAGTCTGCCCACCCCTGCCTATTGCTGACTGAAGCAACCCCAGCAGCTTTTGCTGTAGTCACCTTTTGGCTTTGCTTTGGTCGCAGTTTTCATGCAGCTCTGGCTGTGTCGGACCAGAAGGTTCTGATCAGTGGAGGCTGCAATGCCAAGGGAGCCCTGCAGGATGCCTTTGTCTTCCACCTAGGTGAGCGACTCTCCTTCCTGGTTTTCCATAGCTGAAGATGATTATTGGGCTGCAGTGGTGTTTCCCTTGCACTAGGAAAGGGTTTGTCAGTACTGATAGCTGCTTTCTACTTCAGATACTCGTTCATGGAGCACAGTGATCCACCATGACCTCTGCTCTGTGCCCCGAGCGGGCCACACAATGCTTGACCTGACTCCTGCCCACCTAATGGATGAGGACAAGGAGAACAAAGAGCAGCATAACCTGCACACGGTGTTGATCTTTGGAGGCTCCAACTGTGCCGGGACCTTTTACAACAGCACAGTCAAGATCCAGCTGGACCTAGGATAATGCACAATACTCAGAATGAGCCTGGAACAGCAAGGGCTCTTCACCAGCCTGCATACAGACATGCATGGCAATAAATGAGTCCAAGCAATGTGGCAGTCCAAATGTCTCTATGTAGGTGAATGCTACCTTGGCACAAGAGATCACGGGCTTGTAAAGGCTTTCTGAAGGCCATGGGTATTGCAGCTGATATTTAGCATCAGACTGGTGGAAATTCCCTCCCATATCCCTGGCTTGGTACCTGGGCTTGGGTGCCAAAACATTCAGTGGGATCGGGTTTGAGCCTGCACAGGAACACAGTCACAGGCTTCTGGGTTTCCTTTCTTGCCCTACAGGTTTCTGGGCTGGAATTCCTGGGGTGCTCCAAAGGTGACTCGGGTGTTGGGTTTCATTTGGGATGAGTGGAATGGGATTTACTCCTGACGCTTGGAAAGGTCATCACAGTGTGTACAGGTGTGATTCTGGTTTGGAGGGAATCTGGGGTGGGATTCCCTTGGGAAACAGTCTGCAGCTAAGGACTAGGAAAACACCTATAGCGGTGTCTGAGGATGGGAAAAGGAAGAGAACGCCATCGTTTTCAGCATATTGTAGTGAGCTGGTTGTGTCTTGCTGACTACGGCACAACCACCTAGCTTTGCTCTAGACAGACCTTTATTATAAATTCTGCAAGATTGCTGCTAGACATAAGGAAGAGGTACAAATCAGCTGTCCTAGGTAGTAATTCTCTTGTCATTGCAAGGGGTGGCAGAGTTGCTGACTGTTGGCTCTTGCAAGACCCATTGGGACACAAAAAGGGTTGGGATTAAGCTGTCTTCTGTCAGAAACTAGCTCTTACTGTTTATATCCATGGCACTGAGGCAGATACAAGGACAAGCAGGCCTGCTAGGTTAGTAGTGCACTGTGTACACTGGTTCCCTGATGCTCTTTCTGTAGTTGGTAGAAAGAAGCTGCCCCTGTGGGGAGTCCAGCACAGGCTCAATGCCTCACAGTTGTTTGTGGCCACATTCCCTGACCCAAAGCCATACAAAGGGGACTTCTGATAATTATGCATGCTTGTGCTTTAATCTGCTTCATGGAGATACATCAGATAGAAAAGAACATAGTCAGAAGTAGCTGCAAGATTTCCAGCACAGGCATAGTGGCATAGCTCCTGTAAGTCATCCAGGCTACTTCCAAGTCCTCTGTCCTTCCCATCCAGATGAAAGTGAGACAATAGTACTAGGGCTTCCTGCTGGCACTGAAGTCTTACTCATGCTGCAGCTGTTGTCCTCTCTAACACTCCAACTTACTTGATTTACTGAGTAGATGGGCTTCAAGCTCGCAACTCTGCAGGAGTATCTGGCTGCCGGGATGGGTGGCTTACTTTGAATGCCTCTAACTCCAGGAGAGCTTTGTTTATCCTCGTTATTATGGGATATGGACCCATGTCCACTTTGAATCTGTAAAAGGAAAAGAATTTGTGAAGTACTCTGAGTCAGACAGCCAGTGCAGCAGTGAGTGGAAGGGTAAAGGCTGTGTCTGCCCAGTATGGAAGAATCTCACAGGCTGGGGTACTTTTGCATTAACAGAAAAGGTTCATCCTTGTGGGTTTAAAAACAAACACTAGATGAAAGGTTAGTTAGCTCTTCCGTCTTCACTAGGCTTTTACATAGTGTGCAGCATAGGGTAAGAAAGCACTATGCTTTTGCTGGGAATCATGCAGCCACTACTCACATAGGTTTAAGGCTCTCAACGAATATAGTCAGATTAATCTTTTCCCCCTGTTTGCAGTGTAAATATAGGGCAAACGGGGAGAGAGGATGTGGAGTGCGGGCAACTATAGCTTTTCTAAGGACATAGATCAGGTTTCCTCTGGGGACCTCTGAGAAGAGAGCCGAGCTCCTTATTTCCAAGAACTTCCAAAATAGAGAGTATTTATGACATAAGAAAATTTATGCAGAGAAAAATCCATAACTGAATAGGGCAGCCGGGAGGGATGCTTTCCTAACAGGCACAAGGAGCAGCAGAAGGTAAGGTCTGACAGCCCAGCACAAGGACGAGGTGCCCTTGAAGAGAACCTTGAGTTTAGTCTTCATTACCTTTCAGCATTGAAAACTTGAGGCACCAAGCAGAGATCAGCCATGGAAACCTGCAAATGTAACAAAGAAAAAGGGGTCAGAGTAACTCAGAGCTTCACTGTGGTGGTAGGCTTTGACAGCAGGGTAGAAATTATTTTACCAGCCAGTACAAAGGAGTTGTCACAACAATCCTGTTCTTTAATCCAGCATAAATAATATGACAACAGTACAAAGAAAGAAACTTCATAGGAGTCACTAGTAGAAGCAGCCATCAGCCTTTAGGGAGCTTCATATTTACCAGCAGATCACTGTGACCTCAAGGACACAGTGCTCCTATGGCAACTACCTCTGAGCAAACAAGTCTGCTGGCAAGCTGCAGAGGGAGGTGATGGAGGGAGGGGAGAGTTTGCGTGGCTGGGAAAAGATGAGTAAATTTTGCTTGTTTGCATTGCAGGACTATCAAGCAGCTCCTGCCAATGTCAAGACCTGATATGCGATAGGGCCTTTGCACACAGGCTCAGGGACTTGCAATCTGAAAAGAAGACTCAAGGACAATACAGCTAGCTGTCTATCCACACAGAGGCAGCTGCCCCTACCCACTGCCCAGGTCACAAAGCTCTGGGTGCCTTTTAAAGCACACATTATTCTCCATCATAAGATCTCGTAACTAGCTTTGGCCACCAAAGGCTCCAGTTCCATAAGACTCCTCCTACTAGACAATCCTCTGCATCACAGGATATTGCAGGAGCCTTCATTTTTGCCAGGCTTTTATAGGGAAGGTCCGATTGCCCACCAAACAGGACTACTAAACGGAGGAGGCCTGAGTGCCCCTAGCTTAGTAAGGGTCAGAACAGCTTGTGTATGAGCTCTCTGAAATGTGTCCATGTTAACACTGGACAAACGGAGCAGAAAAATACAATACAACCTGGTTAATGGTTCCACAGAGCAGAGCTGAGAACTGAACCTGTGTTTCTTGAGCCAAGCTTTGCCCTTACGACAGGACACTTTGAACTCCAAATCTCTTAAAGATGAAATACGTATTATCTGTTTCCACGTCCTCTAGTAGCAGCCAGATCCTAGATAGAGCTGCAGAAACTGGCCATCACCAGGTTATAGGCAGGGACAAGTAAACATCTCCATAACTATTTGCAAGTCAGTAACAGCCTAGGTAGGATCCATACAGCTTTTTATTGTTATGGTGAAGGCACCACATGTAACTCCTGGCACAGGATGGCATTGTGCTGTGTCTCAACAACTAATTTCCTTTCCTATTTTATCGAATATACTGGGGGTTTCAGTTTTCCAATGGTGCATAACACTATATCAGATACTTACTTCATCCCCCACGCAGTATTGCCCAGCAGTGTGCTGCAGAATCTGTTCCAGCGCTGCCAAGAGAGGTGGTACACTGGAGTGAGGCATTGGAAACTCATTTGAAAGGGACATCAAAGACCTTTTAGACTGAGAATTGTGAACAAGGTAATTTTGACCCTGAGCTAAGTATGTAAAAGGAGCAATTTGGAACAGAACCTAGAAGGAACAGAAATCTTACAACGGTATGGTTATGGGAGTCTTTAGTGTCCTTCAGCTTTTTGGGACCCGGGGTGGTTTCAGCTGCTTCAGGCAATGCACCTGAAGTACTAAGAGGACAATGTAGAGATATGTGAGTGAGGAAGGGAAAAATGCAAAGGTTTGGTCAGTTTGTGTCTGTATAGAAGTGAAGATGGGCCTGCCATTCCAGCACATGGGGGAAAGGGTTCTGAGGAAACAAAAAGCACCCCGTTTTTCCCAGGGAGGTTAAGAAATACTCTGCTACTTGCTAGATCCTGTGGGAGTCTGGCATCTGTCTTTTTCTGCCAGATAAGATATCTGCCAGATCTCTTTTGTCTGGTTACAAAAGCATATAAATATAGATTGATAGAACTTTAAAGCAAAAGGCACTAGTTTGGGAGCAGCTGGGTGGAAAAGCAGAAGTGCTGTCAGCCCTCATGCTTCAGGATGAATCGACTGCTGTGGTGTACAGGATGGTCCTGGGCTTCCCTTCTCCCATGTGCAGCAGTGGCAGCGCCCTGTGGAGAGCATCCTTCCTCGAGACCCTGGAGACCTACCAGTCCTGGACAAGGGACTCTGGGCAGGAAAAGCACTGTCACTGCCTGCAGGGCAGGACCCCAGCAGGCCAGTCAAGGGAGATCTGTTGCTGTGCTTGAAGAGGGAAATAGGACCCCAGTAGTACAGCATTTTGCAAGGTCAGTTGATGTGCTCATCATTTTGGATGTGGGACGCACCTTGAAAGCCAGACACGATGCAGTTCTGAGCCCATTCCATTTTTTTCTCCCCCATCTGTTTCAGGACACTCAGGTTCTGTGAAGGCAAGCCATCTCCAGGTTAGATTGACCGCTGCTGGCTGATCTTGCCCACTGCCTCATGCAGTGGAGGAGAGGGGAGATGAGGATTTGTCTCATCCCAGCCTGAGTTCAGCCAGCTGGGTCAGCCCCGACCTCAGCCTCACCGAATCACATGCCCTGCTGTATATCTCTCTTGGGACTGTCCTGTAACAGCTGCCAGGGTATCCCTTTGCCTTTGCCCTTTGGGTTGCGCAGTTGTCTTCTTCCTAAAACATCTTAGACCCAGCAGTGAAACCATATAGGTTCAGCAGTTTCTGGAAAGAACCTTGGGGTGCTATAGGATTTTCTTTGTAGGAAATACTATATTGTTGTTATTGGCAGATGAGGCAGAGGCTAAGCAGAGATTTCATCTGCTAACATAGAGTCATAAGGTCTGCCAATCTCTTGGCTGGCAGCAGTTTAAAGAGACCAAGCTTTACAGAGATACAGACTCCTGGAAATCCATCCTGGTTTTCTCATTTGCATGGATATGACGAGGCAATACCTGGAGTGGCTGAATGCCGGAGACAATGTGATCGGCGATCATTCTGACTTGGGCTCTCTTCTTTGGATCTTGGGGCAGGATCCTGGGGTTAGGGCGGGTGTCTTCTAGGTAATGAATTATAGCTAGCTGTAATGAACAAAGAGGTAAGGAGATGTTGTTGGAGAGCCAAGGAAGAGTTCACATCCTGAACACCTGGGAAAGGGGACGTGATCCACCAGCTTTTGAATTAAGTTTGTTACCAATCAGAATATCCTCTTTGATGTCTGCTTGGGACATTGTTGTCATTTAGCCCAGCTGTAATTTCAGGCAAACCCTAGCACAGCCTTCTAAGTTAGACTACAAACTGCTCAGTGAAAGGTGGAGTTACAATCCAAAGCTGAATTGAGCTTAAATCCTTGACAGTAGTTTCCCAGCAGAGAGTATGTGCTATTTCTGCCCCCAAGCGGGATTGTTTATCAGAAATGCCATCTCTTTTCCAATGTGCAGATGAGAGCTCTGGGGGAAAAGATGAGGCAAAGCCATCCTCTCCAGACTGGGCAGCAGGCTGGAGTGAATGGTTAACAGGGATGTTAACCTGTTAACTCACCGACTGAGAAAGGGTGATGCCATCAATTTTCAAGGCTGGGACTTGCTGCATTGGATTCATTGCCTTGAATTCAGAAGAGAACTGTGGAAACAAACCTGAGATTACTGCAACAATAAATACTTCTTCCTTGCTTTCTTCCCCTAAAAGCTAGTTCCCAAATTTTTTAATTTTTTTTTTTTACTTGGCTCTTCCCTCTACCTCTATATTGGCAGTAAGTTATCCTGTACTGTTAGCCTACAGCAAGCTCTCACTGGTGCTCAGGGATCACTGCATCCAGGGCCAGACTGCCTTACCTCTTGATAAACCATCAATACAAAGCCCAGGACGGGTGGTACTGCAGCAGTGTCACTATTACTGTTCTGGTTCTCCAACTCTGTCTTTAGCCCCTACTGGCACATAGAGCCAGTGGTACTACTACGTACAACTCCCTGCTATAGCCCCCCAAATAAGTTCTCAGTGAAGACATCTTCTGGCAACCCCTCCCTTCCTTTGGTAGGCCCTTTGCAGGCCCTTGCTATATCATTTAGCGTCTTTTGGACACGCATCCCACGCCACACACACTTTCTGGTGCTAACTGAATGAGGTCAAGTTTGTGTTTAAATTGCAGTGCAGGTTCTCGGAAGTCTGTGTGCCAGATATGTTCAGTTATATCATGCTAAGCAGGAGCAAAGGATCTTAAGCCTTATGAAATTCAGTCACAGATGTTTAAGAGAGGAGAAAACCTTTAGTCTCCTGTGGTCATCTTCTCCTTGTCTTCCATGACAGGGAATACTGGCTGAAAGCAACTATTAATAACAGAGGAGTGGTGAGGAATTCAGTGACTTTGCCTGTGAACTTTCTAGTGCTAATCCCAGTTCTCCTAATGATCCCCAAGTTCATTACCCCTGGAGAGCGCAACAGTAGCTGTATCCTTACCTGCTGCCCCCCATCCTTCAGGAGGTTCACTGGCACCACGTCGTAGGAAATCCCTTTCAGAGCCAGTGCTAGGGAGAGCAGAGTGTACAGCTTCAGACAGGAACACTGAGACCAGTTTCATTGGTAATGGGCTCAGGGAAATGTTACCATCTCCATTTGAAAAAAGAATGGCTTTAGAACCAAAAAAGATCCTATCCCTTAAGAAAGGCAGCCAGAGGCCACCGAGAAGATAGTGCTCTGGCAAGTGAAGGACCAAAGCGCTAAAGATCAGTCCTGGCAAAAACACTGCATTATTCAAAATAAGCTTTGACACTCTACAGCACAGCCCTGACAGGTGGGACTTATCCAGGGCAGGGGGACCGGGGCTCACCTGCAAATCCTTGCTTACGACTGTCTCAGTCCAAGTAGGGACCATTCCCAGCCCTGCTTTGCTCTCAAGACCTGGGCAGACCAGCGTCTGAGGCAGTATCAGTGTGAAAACACAGTGTAGGGCCCTTCTAGATAACATGGAAGAGCGAGCTATCTGCATCATGTTAGCTTTACAGAAGGAGTATTTCCCTCTAACTAGCTGCAGGCTAACTGAAGCCCTCCTATCTGTTCCTCTCCCTTCCACCTGCTCCAGGTAGGCTGTGGTATTTATTCCCTTCCCCTCCCACTCCAGAGAAGGAGAGGGAAATGCCTCACTGTTCCAGGATCATGTTTGCTGATCTCTCTTAATAAGTGACTGATTGATTGGGTTAGTGAAGGGGAGGACACTGCAAAAACACCAAGACAATAAAACAGAGATCAACACTGGATCTTACCGATTCTCACTCTCCAAGAGCAGGAACTTCGGAAATAGCTATAAAGTATTGGCTGAGAAGAGAAAGACAGATAAAGTGGTTATATGGTGGGAACACCAGAGCACTGTAAGGAGAACAATGCACAAACAGAAGGCATTTCAGGAACTGTAAGAGAGGGCAGAGTGAGGGTTGGGGGAGGGAGGGCTCCTTTCTGAAAGTGACTGTCGCTGTTTTGGGCATACAGGTAGTGTCAGTCTTTCATGCTGGCCCTCTGAATATTTAGTTGCAGCTGATGTTTCTGGCAATGCACAAGTAACCTTAAAATTATCCCCTACAAAGCTTCCCTCTTTGTCCCTATCAGATGTTGCTAACTTTTATCCCATCTTGGATTTTTTAAGCAAATTCCCCACTGATTATGTCAAGCACCTGCACTGGCCATTTGTGTGGCATGAAATGGCTTTTCCAGCCATGCAGGGCTGCACCAGGTCTCTTTCCAAATGAGAAGAGCTACTGCTGTTCCAGGTGAATGCTGAGAGGGCAGACAGCTCATCTCTACCTGAGCTCCAGCACCGGGGCAGCTTTCACGGACCCTTCCACCCTGTCCAAGTTCTCACCTTTTCAGATGCCATGGTCAGCGTGTGCAATCTACTGCAGGAAATAAAAACCTCTTCGCTTTCCCTTTTAACTCAGCTGGGGTGGGGGAAGGCTACTGTCCTAAAGCCAATAAGAAAAGGACTATGCCCCCAAATCTGTGCCCAGGGCATGAAAATCAGCCAGTTAGATTCAATCCCGAGCAACTGCAGTTGTGTGCTGTGCTGCAGCCCCAGCCTTGATATCAGAACCACTAACCAGCTTTAAGGTTGGAAGAACATTTAGGAACCATCCTTATTCCCCTAGATTTTTTTGTCCAGAAATAAATAAGATAGCTAGAGAGCCTGCCAGGCTCTCAGCACTTGCCAGTGCAGAAAGATAGCCCTGGGGAAGAAAACAAGGAAACTGAAGCCACGTGCAGAATTTCTATTTCACTAGGGAAAGAGTGCGAGCTCCCCGAACAGGGGCTGCCTTTGTGGGGAGGTCCCTCAGGGTACCCCATAGCCCTGCTCCCACCAGTACCAGCCAGTGCAGAGGGTTTTCTACGTTGTGTGCCTGGGAGAGGCGGCTACTCTGCTCCCAGGCCAACTTTGTGCAAAATGTGAAACTTGCTTTTTCGTATGTTATGGTCTTTTCTTTCCACCCAGGAAATTGGTATTCATGCACGTCTCTAAATAAACCCATAATCATGTCTCTCCTTTCTTCCATAGATCCCATGGCATGCCAGGGCTCTCTCTGTGTCTCCACCCTCCCAAAATGCATAGACATTACACCAGAGACTGACAGTAAGACAGAAAAAGGCAGGGATTCGCTCACTGACAATCTGTCAAGAGGAAGTCAGAGACCCCCTGAGGATCTCTGTGCTGCAGTCCTGCTTGTAAACTCAATGCTTCTCTTACTTTACTTTACTTCTTACTATAAATGAGGCATACATTTGATTAAATTACTCTAGTCAAAGTTTACTGGAGAAATGATTTCTAGATGAGGAGGGGAGTGATGGCAGTATTGGCAACACTTTTGTGGACAAAGTATTTACTGATTTTCTTAAATTCTCTGCTTACGGAATCAGGGCACTAGAAATCTCAGCTATGCTTTTTTCCAAATATCTAACCCTCTGGGTTGCAGGGAAAGAAACAGAAACTGTGACTTCAAAAGGGAAACATAACAGCATTCATGACATACTATTTTTACTTGTTTTTCTCAGGGACCTTGCTCATGATTTTTTGGCTCAGAAATTCATGTCCTTCACCACGTTTGTTTTGGACTCTGGCCTCTCAGCTGGCAGTGACATTTCTCCTGATCCTCTCTACAGTTTTTTGTTGTTTTTGCAAGCCTGCACTATCATTTGTAATAAATTGTGCTAGGCTAATTGTTTCACTCTGTAATTTCAAGGCCCCCGGGGATTTTACCAAAAGGAGCATGGAAAACAACCCATCACTCAGCTGGGAACTGCATCTCCGGAGGCTGGGGCCTGGAGTGATCTCTTAAGTTCATGCTGTTTTGCTCCCAGCGGCAGGGAAGATCACAGGCAAAACAACCAGCTAAGTAAAGACCAGAGACAGCAGGCATGTTTTGTCCTCAGTGGACAGGTCCCAGAATGACGTTGTATCTAGTCTTCCTCAAACTAAGAGATGAGCATGGGCCATGGGAGTAGTGGGGAAGAACTGCCTCCATTTACAGTCCCGCAGGGTACAATCCCCATAAGCTGCAGGTTAGACTGGTTGGAGCTGGGAGGACGCAGGGAGACAACATTTGCTTCATGTCTACTGAGATTTTGGGTTTGGTTGTTTTTATTTCCAGCATCAGCAGTGCAGTGAGGAAAGTTTGGGCTTAAGTCCTAATCTAGCGTAAAAATCTGGGAAATGCAGTTCACTGTTTAGGAAGATGGAAGAAACCCCCCAAACTCGGTGTGTCGAGCCCTGAGGTTTCCAAGCCTGTCCGGCTTTAGTATGGTCTCCTCTGGACACCACCTCCTTCCAGGCTATATTTGGGATGCACTTAGAATCATAGAATGGTTTAGGTTGGAAGGGCCCTTGAAGATAATCTAGTTCCGACCACCCTGCCATGGGCAGGGACATCTTCCACTAGACCAGGTTGCTCAAATCCCCATCTAACCTGGCCTTAAACATCTCCAGGGATGGCGCTTCCACAACTTCTCTGGGCACCCTGTTCCAGTGCCTTACCACCCTCAGAGTGAAAAATTTCTTCCTAATATCTAATCTAAATCTACCCTCTTCCAATTTGAAGCCGTTCCCCCTTGTCCCATCACTACATGCCCTTATAAAAAGTCCTTCTCCACCTTTCTTGTATGCACCCTTCAGATACTGGAAAGCTGCTATGGGGTCTCCCCAGAGTCTTCTCTTCTCCGGGCTGAACAAGCCCAACTCTCTCAGCCTGTCTTCATAGGAGAGGTGCTCCAGCCCTCTGATCATCTTCATGGCCCTCCTCTGGACCCGCTCCAACAGGTCCGTGTCCTTCTAATGTTGAGGGCTCCAGAGCTGGACACAATATTCCAGGTGGGGTCTCACAAGAGCTGAATAGAGGGGCAGAATCACCTTCCTCGACCTGTTGGCCACGATTCTTTTGATGCAGCCCAGGATACAGATACGTGCCCTTGTAAAAAGTCCCCCCCCAGCTTTCCCGTAGGCCCCTTTTAGGTACTGGAAGGCTGCTATGGCGCCTCCCCGGAGCGTTCTCTTCTCCAGGCTGAACAACCCCAACTCCCTCAGCCTGTCCTCATAGGAGAGGTGCTCCAGCCTTCTTGGAACGGCAAAGTCCTTTCGCTG
>VZSZ01008019.1:92747-130028 GCA_013398815.1 Ibidorhyncha struthersii
ACTGCCAGCCCGCGCCCCGTTCTCAGGCACCCGCCCGCCCCTGCCTGGCCCGGCTGGGGAGGGGTCCGTGTGTGTTCCACACGCGGGATGGGATCCTGGCAGCGAGAGCCACGGGAAGCGCTGCGCTCTCTGCCCGGCCCGCTCCCGGCGCCTTCTCACCGCCGCTGTCGGGACATGTTGCAGAGAGGGGACCCCGGGTTTCGGGGAGGCAGTTTTGGGGGTCTGTGGGTTGCAGGCTGACTTTTTAACATCTGTAAGCTTAACCTGGAATCAGAAGGGCAGGCTAGAGGTTTGGGAGTGCTAATGTCAAACTCTTCAAAAAGGGCCCTGCCTGGAATAGCTGAAGTGCCCTCTGTGATTTCCTAGTGAATTTAATGCATTGTCTCATATAGAATGTGTGGCACTAACCCTCTACATGATGAAAAACATGAGTAAAAAATCCTTCCTGGATTTTTTTACCATGTTTAGCATTATAGCAGGTTGTTTGGTGTTTTGTTTTGTTTTGTTTTTTTCCAGTTGGGATGAAACTCATTTTGGGAAGATGGGAAGTTACTACATTAATCGGACCTTCTTCTTTGATGTCCACCCTCCTTTGGGGAAGGTAAACTGCTGTTCTGTTACATGTTTTAGAAGTCATGGTAGTGGGCCAACAAAAGGCTTCCCCATCCTTCTGGCTGAAGGGTGTGATGAACACCAATGCCTTTTCTAACTGTTGTTGGCATCATGGTAATTTGCCGTTCTCTATCCAGAGCCTCAACTTGCATCTTTTATTGTTTATGAAAATGCTTTGAATATGGGAAACAAAACAGTGTTGCATGTTGGATATTTGAAAGGCTTGACATTACAAAATGAATGTGGCACTTACATGGCTTGGAGGGGATATTTAATAGAAGCCTATGGTTTAAAGGAACCAAACAGTTCCTGATAGCTTGTGCGTAAATGAGACTTTTACTACAAAGGAGCCTGAAAGCCTTGACTTGCTATTCTGTAATCAAAGAACTTGTTCTAGCAACAGTGTGCAGTGTCGATGAAGGTGCACTCCTTCTGCCTCAGAAAGATTATCTTCCTTTCAGGCTGGGTGTCCTTAAACTATAGGAATAGGGAGCTATGGGAGAATATACAGAGACAGAATTCTCTCTGCTAGATACCACACCTGGTATTTCTCTTGAGCTTCCTTAGAGTCAGCAGCTAAAGTCCTTTTGATCACTTCTGATTTTGCCTTTAGACAAAGGGCAGTATGTATGCATGTCAGTTCTGTACATAAACTCTTGTTTGGATGATGTGTCTGAATTAAGCAGTTATCCTCTGGATCAGACTTGGCTTCTGTAAAAAAAATCTTACCTGCTGCTGGCTTGGATACTCCTTCCACCAATGCAATTTCCCTGACCGTTTTTTTTTTTCACCTTTCCTCTTCAGATGCTGATTGGACTTGCTGGCTACCTTAGTGGATATGATGGTACATTTCCTTTCCAAAAGCCAGGGGACAGATATGAGCAGCACAGCTACGTGGGAATGAGAGCGGTAAGACTCCACAGGCTAGTATCAAGCTGGTTAGCGCTCCTGTGCTTTTCAGTACATGGTCTTACATCACAAGAACATCTATCCTGGATCAGATCAGAGGTCTGTTTAGCCTTGTGCCTTGTCTTTAAGCTCCTTAGAAAAGTGTTAGTGGCTGTATTGTGACTAAGTCTTAATGTCTGGCTGTGAGAGGCCAGGTAAGAAAGTAAGGTGATTATTGAGGCCAACCCTTGCTGCCAATTAGTGGAACTACGCTCCCAAGTGGGACAGATATCTTGCCTGTTCTGCAAAGGAACATTGCTCAGCTGTGTCTTCTGCTCACTCCATTGTGTCTGGCTGCTCTGAGGGGGAGCCAAGGATGTCAAAAAGCCAGGATCATCCACTGCCACCTGTGGTTTGTCAGCACCAGTGACACTGAGCTGAGTAAGCTGATGGAGTGGGGCTGGAAATTACTGTTCAGAGTGGTGTTCTATCTGAAACCCTGGCTGTGCTGCTCTCTAGGAAGACCAAGAGCCATAAAACTGACAGCAGATAACATGGGCCAAAAAAAGAAACAGTGGCCAACTGCTAGTGCCTAGAAAGAAGGATTAAAAACTGGGAAGGCATATTTTCTTGGTTTACTTTCCAAGTCTCCAGCAATTTGTGGTTCTGGATTTCCCTGAGCCAAAGGTGGGAGAAGTGCTAGAACCAGACATTGAAGAGAACAAATTTTACTGTAGTGCTGCTTTCTTTTGTTTTGATTTCTGTTCTTCCTTCTCCAACTATTCTCAGTCTCATTTGTGTAGGGGAGGTGATACTGGTCTGCTAAAGATGTAAGGTACAGGTGTATTTTGTTCTTAGATCTTGTTAAAATAAGTTGAGTATGGTGGATGTGTAGTGCACCTACTTGACATAACTTTTTATGGATATCTGATGTAGCCTAGCAAGAGAATGACCAAGTGTTGTTACTGACGCCTCTATAGACAGAACAATCAGCTGTTCTTCTCTGAACAATATCTTTGTTCTTTTGGCTTTTGTCTGATGTTCTTAGTGAGTCAGTTCAGCTACTGCAACACCTCCTGGTTTTGGTAGGTGTGGAGTATGAAGGAAGGGAAAGCATGTGGGTGCGTGTTCACTGTGGGGAGTGATCTTCTTTTCCTGCAGTTCTGTGCGTTCCTTGGCTCCTGCCTGGTTCCCTTCGCCTACCTCACAGTGTTGGAACTGTCAAAGTCGCTGCCAGCAGCCTTACTCACAGCTTTCATCCTTATTTTTGGTAGGTGTTCCTGCTACAGCAAAATTGAGCAGGTTAATTGTTCAGAGAATTTAATTTCTGGATTATCATGTGTTATCTAACTAGGGGATATTTGGGTTAATGAGAGAGGTTCCCGACACCAAAGTAATTCTGCTTTATATGTATGAGGCTTTTTAATTGGTGGTCCCCTTGAGAATTTTACAGTCTTGTTTAGTTCATAGATGCTTCTGTTGTAGCCATAACCACGGTGCTGGACTACATTTCACCTCAATTTTAAAAATGATTATAAGATGGATGGTCAGGAATGATTTGCCTGCTAGTGAAATATTGATGTCTCCCATATGAATTATAGAGGTATTTAACAGGCTACTGCATTACTGTGGAAGACTTCACATTAGAAATTAATAAAGTTCCTTGTTGAATTGAGCCAAGTGGAGAAATTAACATTGCAAATGGCGTTACCCATATTGGGGTCTTGTGAGGACACACAGATATTGAGGCATGGAGACTTCAAATGTCCAAGTCATATTCATTTTTTATAGGTAACATCTGAAAGATGACTTCTCCTGTAGCATCCTATGGCACCATCTGCTGCCTTAGTAGGTAGATCATTGCTGTCTGTGGTGCTCTCCATCTGAATATGTTAGCAGCACCTCCCAAATGGTGTTTCACAGATACTGTTGTACTGCCTGGTTTCTGTGAGGGTTTTTTTTTTTTTTTCATTTGTTACCCAAGTAGAAGTTGAAGTGTTCTGATCTGCTTCTGTTTCTAAAATTTCCCTTGTTCCCCTTGTACACTGAGGAAACTGGCTTCTTGCAGTCTTAGATTCACTTTCGAACCGCAAGCCTTTTTGACATTGTTGTATGTCTGCTTGCAGATACAGGCTGTATTACTTTGTCGCAATATATTCTGCTGGACCCCATTCTGATGTTCTTCCTTATGGGAGCTGTTCTGAGTATGGTGAAATGTAACAGCTGTGCGGATAGGTAAGATCAAGATGATAATTTTGTTAAACTATAGGTACTGAACTTTTCACACAGATAAAGTACTAGAACATGTCTACCACTTGGCAGTCTGGGTGAATGGCTGAGATGAGGTTGTTTCAGGTAATTTGGAGGTGAAAATGGCCCCTGGTAGGGGAGAGGAATTTTTATTATGAGGGTTTGTGAAACTAGGGAGAAGGTGTCGTGGCTGGGGTAAACCAGGACAGAAACATAAATAGATTATTTTAGCATGAAAGGAAATTACAGCAGAAATGTTTATGGAACTGCAAATCTTGAAAATGACGGTTAAAGCTTTTTAAAACTCAACCGGAAAGAAAGCTGGTATAGGGCACTGTAGGTCAGAGGAGGAGGAGTGAAGGATGGTTGGAGCCTGTTCAAGGCTTTGCTCCTTAATGGCAAAAATATTAATTTGTTATCTTGAACCACTCACTTTGTCTCCAGGCTAGAGAAACACAGTTTATCTGTGACTCTAATCCTATAAAGACTTATAAAATCCTGCTAGGTGAGGTAAGTAGTGTAATTTGTTGGGTTTGGAGAAATTGGTACCAAACATTTGAGAGAAATATAGCCAGGAGGTTTCTGAATAAAGCAGTTAAGTTGCTCAGGGTATTTGCTGTAGACCCATCCAGAGGGGAATGGTGATTTGTAGGTATTTGGATATGTCAAAATGCTTCTTTGTGGCTGGGCTGTACAAAGTAGTTTCCTCACAATGCATCCAGAATTCAAATATATAAAAGCTTAGAATACTGTGTTATATATGAGCGATTTTTGTTTCATGAAATGTTGAAGAACTGATCATGTAAGTCTTAGTGGGACTGCAGCAAAAATGGCTAAAATGCAGCCTGCAGTGTCACGTGGGGCCGTCCTCATCTACAACACACTCCCCAGGGAGTGCAAGCGCTGTTACAGGGCAGTGTTTGATCAGTTCTGTGTGCCTTGACCTGAACTTATTTTTCATGTCTTAGAGCTAATCCCGTTTTCAAACTAGTTGATTTTATGTAAATTAAAAGCCAGCTCTAGCTATTGCGTTGCTTAGCAGGTCACGGGGATCTTTTCTAGCCAAAATACAAGCATCAAGGCATCAGGAGTCAGTAGGAAAAGGGTTTTAAATTCGGCTGTCATCTTTTCTCATCTTTTCTCTGTGGTTCAATTTTAGTTTAGTTTGTAACTTGCTTTTTGCTGCAGCTTTTGTTTGTGCTTTGGGTAGATGTTTTTCACTATGGGCCTTCTGCTTTAGGAAAAGTAGCTGTTCGTTTTCTCCTGTTCTCCCTCATGCCGTTAGCCTTCTGAGAGATGTAAGTTTGCATTTTATGGAGCAAAAGTCCTGTTTCTGTTTTTAGGCCTTCCATGTGTGAGACTTTCTTCACGCTAGTATTTTCGCTTATACCTGGTGTCTATGTTCTCTTCCTTAAAGGGGAGAACTAGGACTGCCCAGGCTTAAATGTTGGGCCTTTCTGTATCAGGGATATCCTTGCATCATTCTAAAATTAATGCAAAAAATTATATTTCTATTCCTTATGGGCTCCTGAGAAGAAGATGGAATGTAATTTTGTGGGGTAGCTAATTTGCTGTTTGTTTTCCTGATCTCAGATGTCCGTTCAAGTAGCCATCGTTTATTTACTGACCTGTTCTATCTGTCCTGCAGGCCATTTTCTGCCTCGTGGTGGTTCTGGCTGAGTCTGACTGGTGTGAACCTTGCTGGAGCAATGGGGGTAAAGTTTGTTGGCCTTTTTGTAGTCCTCTTGGTTGGCCTGAACACAATCTATGACCTATGGGACTTGCTGGGGAACCTCAGTCTGTCACTGGTGAGTGTCAAAAACTTTTCTTTACATTAAGGGTTTTTTGTTATGTTTTGCTTTCTTTTGCCTTTGTAATTCTCCTAGTTGCTGTCCACCATGGAACTAGCCAAACAGCGATACTCTGTCTGCAGCAAACAGGGGTATCTGAGGTGGATGATGATGATTAAAGATGAAGGTTATAATGGAAAAGCTATTGCCATATGTTTTAAAGAAACCCACATGTGTCAGCAGGATATAATGTCACAAGAGCACAGCAAAAAGGTTGTCACTTTTTCTCCAGAGAAACTTTACCTTTCCAGTTGGATGAATTTAATTTCAGTCTAGGTTAAAAATGCTCATTGGGAATGGCTGTACAATGGCCCAAAGCATGATGTTGTCCAACACTGTTACCTGACCTTCTGAGGAGTATGTGCTACCTGGCAGACAGACATATCTTGCAGCATCTAGTTTGCATAAGCAGTGCAAGCTCAGGCTCTGCTTCATGAGAGTGTGGGGGCACAGGCTGCATAGCAGTAGCGTGCTATAGTCCATCGTGAGTCATAGGTGTGCTCTGCAACTTGCAGTCTCAGTAGCGAGTCCTGAGGATGACAGCCTGCTCGATTTTACACAGGTTTAGTTCTTATAAGCTGTAAGAAATTTGCTAGTGTGTTTGGGTGCCCTGTTCTAATATATTGCATTTTATATTTGGGGACTGTGAAATCTAATATTTGGAGAAATACTGTGATGTACCATTTGCTGTCTTGCAACCAGCAGGAAAACAAATTCTTCAAGCACATCTTTTAAAAGGTGTTCACTTCTCCTCTTGTCTCAGCCTCTTCTGAAGCTTGAAAATTCTCTGTCTTTCACTTACTGTTTTTGTCCTGTTTGTCTCATAAACAGCAGGGGTTTGCGGGGGACTTTCTCTATTCCTGCTGTGTGATTGGTTTTCTCTGATTAATGGGAATCAATATGGGCTGCAAAGATGCAATGTTCCAGCACCGGAGAAGCAGTTCTTGAGCAAAGTCAGTTAATTGCATTTGAAATGGAACAAATCCATCATGTCTAAGCTTTCTGCCAGCAGACAGCTGCACAGTGATTTCATTTGTGCTGCTGGCAGCAAAGGCAGCAAGCCGCTGAGTGTTAGAATATGTAAAGAAATTTACTCCAGAAGGTAGACGCTTTCTGAATAACTAACTATTTGGCAACCTTGCTGCTTGAGGAGGGGAAAAAAAAAAAGAAGTGAGGATTAAAGCCCTGAAAGCCTGAATAGCTTATCTCTGCATTTGTTAGGAAACTACTCGTGATTATTTACGTGCAAGTTTTTGGGGACTAATTTGATTTCTAGAATTCTCAGCTTATCTTGGTCCACTGTTCTGGTTTGCTTGATGTTGTCCTTCACGTGCATTTTCTTTTTGGACTTTGCATTGAAGTCTGTAGTTAAAGAAAACCTTTTCACAAGGGTTGAAGCATAGTGTGGTCATTCTGAGCTGGGAAGTGGAGATTAGTTCATATGCCTCTCTGCTGCATAAATTTGGTTATGTACCATCAATCAGCTTTTTTCCAAGTGCCCAGTGGTTTTCTGCTCAAGTACTTGAGCTGAGCAACTGTTTCCTTTGTTGACTTCAGTAAGTTCTTAGTTTTGTAATCTGTTCAGCTCTTTTCCCATTACTTCTGAAATCTTTGGATCTGTTACTAAGGGACAGAGGATAATAAGCTTAATGATTGTATGATAGGTACCGCGTAAAAAAAAAAATACAGAAGATAGCAAGTACATCTGCCTTAGTCTTCTTTGAAGTTAGATATGGACATTTAGCAGACAATTTTTGCTATTTAAGGTGTTTTCTTCTCCCACAGCAGTTTATTACCTACCCTGTATTTTAGATTTCTTGCTCTACCACCAGCAGTGTCAGTAGGATGTGAATATGTAATCACATCTTTGGCATCTGTGTACAAACCACCTTTCCAAGGGATTTAATAAAATACTCTGCTTTTTTGCTGAGGCAGCTAGAAACACTCACTGGTTTTGCTGCTGACTTTTTTGTAACTTCTGGCTGAGGAGCAGCAACAGAAGTTGCAGTGTGAGAGCCTCCTTGCTAAGTGAGCTGGTTGCTGTGAATGCAGCATATCTAGGTCCCCAAGAAGTCCTTGCTGCAGTCATATTTGCATAGGGAGAATTCTTTCTAGTAGTTTGTGCCCTCATGTTTTCATCTTCCCGTTTGCTTAGCTTTGACAGTTAGTGTTCTGGAAGACATCTCCTTGCTGTGCTTTTGTGTGAAGATCTGTACTGCTCCCATGAACAAATTAAGATCCTCGTTTTCAAAGTATTGTCAGTGGGAGCTGCCCAACCTCCTTTGCCAAAGTCAGGCATGCCCAACATTTTTGAAAGTTAAACCCTCATATTGCCTGTTTTTGTCTTCTTCCCAAGACCCTGAAATTTCAAGATACCCCAGCTCCAGCTTTTGGAGTTGTATAACAAGGTCTGTCTAAGCTTTTACCGCTCCCTAGGCCTTTTTGAGGTAATTTTGCACCCTGCTGGGCTTGCTTGCGTGGTAGACTTTGCTATAGGACCACTGCTCAAAGATGAAGAGTGGAGATGTTCCTGCAGCTACGCTGTTTGATCCAGGTTGTGTTTGTTACAGGTCGTGTTTGGGAAGCATTTACTGGCTCGTGTACTATGCCTCATCCTGCTCCCGCTTGCCCTCTACATGGCTATGTTTGCTGTTCATTTTACAGTATTAAATAAAAGGTATTTCATAATATTTTCTCCAGAAGAACCGCTTGTCTTTGCTTTGAATTAAAGACTATTGATTATGGATTTCTCCATTTTCAGTGTCAGAAGCACAGCCACAAGCTGTGTCTTTGTTTAATTCCCTTCCTGGACTCCTCTATAAATAATGTAGAAAGGCTTTGGCCAAGCTGGCAGTGAAACTGAGTTTGAGCTTAAGACTTTCTGAAATGCCAAGCAAGTATCCTAACCAAACCCTGTCTCCTTTTATTTTCATTCTCTCTTTCCTGGGCCTGAAAATGTCTCAACTCCATTCTTTTTATTTTTGTTTTTGTAATAAAAAAAAACCCTGCATTTCTGAAAAATGCTTTGGCTGTGATTAAAAAAAAATAAATGCCTGAGTGTGCCCCAAGGGAGGACCCTTCCCTGAATGCCTGCAACCAAGGGATGCTTTTTATGTGGAAAGAGCACAACAGCTAGTAAAATGGCCAAGTAATGTTTTTCCATATGCCAGCATTAAGAGATGAGGTGACTAAGCATTTCACCATAAAAAGACTATAACATTAAATCTGTTATTTTTCAGTTTAAGTCAACTGGTCTTACCACTACCCTCTTAGCAGAAATGAGACATGAGGAGGCACAGAGAGAGTCTTTATTAGATATAAGCTGACAGTGGGTCAGTTTATTTGTCATAAGAACACCTCCAAAGATAGTTGTTGGTGCTTTGTGCAGTGTCAGTGTGTACATTTTTGTGACCTCAAGTCCTTGTAGCTCTGGACAATTTCCTGCAAGACTGTCTCTGTCTGCTGTGATTCGCAACATTAGAGATGTGTGCATCTAAGGGAACTGCAGTCATTCTTCTCCTGATGCCATGTCTGGTTTTATCTTTTTCCTTCTGTAAAAACAATTTGGTAATGCATGACAGAGCTTTGTATGCCTGTTTTGCCAGACTTTGAATTGTCATATTCTTTGCTGTCTTTTGTAGTGGTCCTGGGGATGGTTTCTTCAGTTCAGCATTTCAGTCCCAGCTGATCGGGAACAATCTTCATAATGTCTCCATTCCAGAGCGTGAGTGTCCAAAGGAATAAACCACTTTGAGTGTTGTCAATGTACATGGGGGTTTAAATACAAACAGCATCTCCTGTGAGTCAGTGCAGGATAGTGCAGGTTATGCCGTCATGGTCAGATCCATGCTGTTCCACTGTGCAGTTTTATATATTGACAGAAAAGAAAAAGGTTGAAAATAACACCATGTGTAGTGCAAGGTCACTAGCTGTTTCATCATTTCCTTCTAGAGGGAAAGATGCCATTTTGAGGGATTTGACAGTTTTGTGTGCATGCATCATCTTATTTTTTGGCCTTTATGTTGCTTGAAACACCTTAGGTTTATAGGTGTTCAAATGTGTGATTTGTTTCAGAATGAAATGAAAACTATCAACTCCTTTGTGACACAGCATGCCCCTGGTTCAGCTGTGTTGTATTCAAGCATGCATATGAATTTAGGAGAAAGATGGCTCTGCGGTCATTCCCTGATCCTCAGGTTGGCTAGGGACTACCGAGCCTTTAATGTAGTTTAGCTTTCAGATTACTTCAGCTTTTCTCTGGCTGTTCTGTGCTCCAGAGCTGCTACAGGAAGAGCATCAGGTCCTCTCCTACTTGTGTTGGGAGCCTGTGAAGGAAGGTGTTTGAAGCCAGGGTATCAGCTCCCCTGTCTGATAGCTGAGCTTGCCTCCCTTCCCGCTTGTATTGCTGTAGGGGTCGGGTGATGGAGTGCTTCAAAGTAGTCACATGCTTTTCAAACTTGACCATGTTTTAGTTTGACCATATACTGTTATGGAAAGCTGTCTCAAACCTCTCATTATTGAAATTGCATACAAAAGAACAAGCACTTCTGTTTATGTTAAAAGTAGGTGGGAGAATTTTAAGCGTTTCAGCCAAATGTTATGTAACAGTCTTACTGAATCGTGGTTGGGGATGGAAGATAAGCTTGCAATGAGCTGTGTGGAGTAATGTGTCAAACAGGAAACAAGCTTTCATCTAAACAAAGCAAGAGAATGCATGCCTAATTGGAGCGCTGCAGACTAGCTGGGGGAGATATGCCTTATGCCTTTTTTCCACCTTCCTTCCCATGTAGACTTGGCGTACGGGTCTGTGGTCACAATGAAGAACCTTCGGATGGCAGGGGGATACCTTCACTCCCACTGGCACCTCTACCCGGAAGGCGTGGGGGCTCGCCAGCAGCAGGTTAGTGTACGGCGGCAGTAGTACTGCCTCTGACTACAACCATCGACTCGCTCCCATTGCACTTAGCATTAGGTGCTGTGGTGACAGGAGCTATGTTTTTGCTCAGCATCTGTTACCCTCTCAGTGCCACAGCTGTGCACTTGGCTTGGAAGTCTGAGTAAAAAGGATGCTTGAAGAGAGCCTACCACATCGCACCAGAGAGGTGACTTACAGTAAGAAGGCTTCGTTGCAGTAGCAAGATCACCCTCCATTGGTGGAGGCCAAGAGAACTTCAAATAATTTTCCATAGCAAAGTGCTGCTGTTAAGGAAAGCTGTAAAACTTTTGTTTAAAACAAATACATTACTTTATCTTATAGGTTTCATTGCTGTGTTTTAAAAGCGACAGAATAGGGCTGCTGTGTGTTGGTTTTGCTCCTGCCACTGGCCTCTGTGACCTTATATGAATTACTCTCCTTTTGTGCCTTGCTTTCCTCATCTGTCACCAAAGAATTTTTAAGGCTTTGCTCACTAGATTAGATATCTGTACATTTGTAAGCTAGCCATAATTAGACTATCTGAACTCTCTAAGGGCTTCTGATTAAATGATTAAGCAATAAATCAAAATTAAAATCAGAAATCATGTAACTATTGCTAATTAAGTAGTACAAAAATTAAGTGAATTTCTTATTTTTGTCCATCATCATCAAGCTTCACAAATCTTTGCAGCTTCTGCAGCTTTCACAAGATGTATTTTGCAGTTTACATGTTCGTGTCTAAAAATTGTTCTGAGCTCCTTCAAAGAAGGTTGCCAGAGAAAAACAAGTGTTTGTTTTCTAACCACTTTCAGTCTCTGTGGTGATGAAGTTTTCAGAAATGAAAACTTTGTCTCAATCTTCTTTTCCTGCTGTTCTTCCCAACCAAAAATTCTAATACTCTCATGTGACATTGATGTTTATTACCATAGATGGAGATGTCATACCAAAACTGGCTCAAGGATAGGCAAAATTCAAGTGCAGAGCATGCTTTATGACACTAAGAGCAGGGAAGGGGGATTTGGAGAGGATGCTGATGGGAGTTTCCTTGAGGGTAAGTGGGAAAGGGTGGAGATTACTCCCCTGTGCTCCCTGCCCTGGAGGTAGGACAAGGGTAGGGGGCTGGAACAGTTTGGGGGCTGTGGAGAGGGGAAGGGAATTTGGAACTTGGAGGAGATTTAGGGAGGAAAAGACAGAGGCAGTGATCTCTCCGCCTCCTCCTTTCGCTCCTCTCCTGATGATATAACCTCAAGGTATGAGGTTCCACCTCCAGCTCTCCCTTTTTTCCCCACCCTCAGACCTCCTGTATGTTCTGCTTCTCACCCACCCACTGGGCCATCTGCTTCCACCTGAGTGGGAGGCGCTGGTCCAGGGTCCCACAGAGCAGGGATTGTTGCTGCTGGAAGAGGAGAGTAAGCAAAGTGGGCACAGTTCCTCATGCTGCTCGGGAAGATTGCCCTCGGGAGCAGCACCCTGGGGCCAGATGGTATCCCCTGCCCATGGTAACAGTAGGAGCAGTTGCTCTGTGCAGCTGAGCAGGCCAGTAAGGATTAGCTGGGTAGCATGTGCGGCTTTAACAGTTCATCCCTGAATCCTTCTTACCTTGCCTGGATCTTTTAGCAGAAGTATTATAGTTGTCACAGGCAGCCTGTTGTCATAAATCTCTACCAGTGATGCCTGTCTGTAAAGCCAGTGCTGTTCCCATCTCCTCGTTCTGGTACTGGTCAGCAATTATTCAAAAAGTTCAGGTTTGGATAACTGTTGTAGAAGGAGCCTCTGAAGTAGGGTGAGAGGAGGTCAAGCTGTATGGTTGGAGGCTGTTACTTGTGATGCATGTGAACTGGCATTAAATGTAGTGCTCCTGAGTGTATGGGCTGTACACTGAATAAAAGGTGTCATCTGGGTTAAGGAGTGGCCAGTAAGTGACTTTCTAGGGGGTACTATCATAAAAGTTATCCCAGGGTTTCTGTGTTATTGATGCATTCATTTGGGACTTCAATTTGCTGGTAAATGTGTGTCTGCTATCACCAGCTTTTTTCTCATTTGGTAAAATACTTTATCCTGTGCTTTCAGGTCACTGCCTACTTACATAAAGATTTGAATAACCTGTGGATTATAAAGAAACATGATTCAGATACAGGTAACAAATACCAATAAACTGCCTTTAATAACTTCTGCTTCAGATTTTCACTTAAATATTCTGAGTTCCCTCCTGGGCAAAATATCCTTCATGGATATGAGGGGGAGAGAAAGAAGAACAAGGGGAATCTGGCTCCATCTTGATTACCACTGTTTGTGTCTACTGTGGTTTTGGTTTTTCTCCAGATTGTACAGCTGAAGTAAATAAGCTTTTCTCAGCTGAAGGTTGCATTGACAACTTTTCAGCTAGGTAGGGCTGCAAATTACAGAGAGGAAATTAATCTGAACTCAGTATTTTGTGGAATTTATTATTGTGGCTATGGGTCCTGGAGAAGTTGGGTCCCGGTATGTTCTGATACATTGTGTTCAACTGATTTGCATGGATGTTTGCTTGGGACAAGATAGAGTACTGAACGTGAAGATGTATGATCTGTACATACATCTGTTGTTTTAGAATATCATACAGTGTAGCTTAGACATGTTTGGTGTGGCAGTTTCCTTTCTTCACCTGCAGCACGTGTATGTAAAAATTAACAAGAATTGTCTAAACAACAAAAAATTCAAATAACCTAGATATAACAAAATTATGATCAATGTTGCAAGAGTCATTTTATAGTTCATGAAATAAAACCGTAAAATAAATATATAGTTTTGGTGTTCAGTTATCCTGACCAGGCATCTTCCTTATTTAAGGGCAGCATGTGCTGCTTGGGGCCATGTTCTTTAGACTAGCCCTCAGGGCTGGTCTTTAAACTAGAGCAGTGGTTTACACCAGGCTTAGCGTTGACATGAATTAGTTTGCCTTGTATTGTCTGCTTGAGGCATGAGCATTCCCAAGAAACTTTCTAAGACCCTGATATGTTTGTCAGTGCGTTGATATCATTAATTTGCCTTCCTTCAGCAGATCTGTCAGACCCCTCAAGCCCTGTGGAGTTTGTGAGGCACGGAGATATTATTCGTCTGGAACATAAAGAGTAAGGATGATTTCTGGGATTCCAAGATTGAATAGAATTGGTGGGAGATTTGTGCTGCTGGAACCAACATGGTTAGACCAGCACAAGCGGGCTGTGTGACAGAGGTATCTGTACATCTGCATTTCCAGTGTGGAGTTTGTGGAGTTTTTCTTCATTAGAAATACCTACCGAAGTAGCAGAGATACTTGTTCATCTGTGTGAGGTGCAATATTAAGGGTAACTCCTTTGCAAAGAAGCAATTTTGAAACCCTCATTCTGTTGCTTGTCCCCACTCTCTGACAAATGGTGTGGGGTTTTTGTGAGTGTACTGCCAGCGTCCTGTTCCTATGTGCATAGGCAGTATCCACCTGCTGAAGTTCTCAGCAGCACTGAGATCACAGCAGTGAAATGCTTTTAATGAAAATGGTGCCTTCCCTCTCTGTAAGGAACACCTGAGAGGGAGCAGGGGAACCCTAGTGACTTGATATTTAATCTTCATCTAGTCTAACGTCACTATGCCACAATGCTCAGTGCTGTTGCAGCTTTGATTTCTTAACAGAAGTTCTAAACTTGTGAGCCTGGTAATCATGTCATACTGCATTCGATATTGTGTGTTCACAAGTCATTGCTTAGGTTTCCAAAATTATTTTAAGATTAAAAAAAAAATGCCTTGAATTTTGGGGTTTACTGCCAAATATATGATAATGAAGGTGATAAAAAATCTTGATTAGGCAGTGCTGGTTAGGTCTTTATTAGGTCTCTGAAATGGAAAGTGAAACTGTGGTGCTGCGGGAGAAGTCCGGCAGGTGGCTCCCGTCTCCTTGCATACGAACTGCATCCAGTGTGGGCAGAGGGTTTCTGTGCAGATAAGGCCGGGCTGGATGCAGCTGTATTGTTGGCGGCGCTGGTTCATTGTCAAAGTGGTTTTATTAAGGACTGACCAGGATATGGCCAGGTTTTTCTGGTTGCCGCAGTTAGCAGTCCCTGCTAGGGCAGCAGGCTATTTGTCTGCACTGTGAACAACTGATGCTAATGGGCGCCACTGATCTTGCCCTCAGTAAACTAAGTGGTACAATCTTTCCCCTCAAAAGCAAAACTGGTAACCAAGAGAGGTCAGGATCTTACTTTGCTTCTTCCAAGAGCGGGACTGTTAGTCCTGCCTTTAAAAGTACCAAAACAAACCAACAATGTCTTTTCCACTTGGAGATGGTAGATTGTAGCTTGAGGGTTGGATTTATTCATGCTGTCCTCCTTTCCGGGCACTGCCCAGTGTGGCATAAGCTCAGAGTTGCAGGGTGGGAAGCTGCAGTTTCACTCTCTGGCCTCCATTGCTCCTGCCCTGCCCTTGGCTGGAAATTGAGCGGTCAAAGTGATGGCAGCTCTCTGAATGGCCCAGAGCAAAGTTCTTCTCACAAATTGACTGAGACATAAAAACAAAGCAAGGTTTGACCTTTTATTTCATTTCAGAACTTCTAGAAATCTTCACAGTCACCAGCATGAGGCTCCCCTGACAAGGAAGCATTTTCAGGTCACTGGCTATGGAATAGTAAGTGAATGGCAAGATAAAACAAAAGCTCCTTCTTCTGGGTGGAGATCATACCATACCAGGGGGATTTATTCTTGCTTTTCTAGTTTGTTAGCCAAGGTGATAGATGTGCATCTACCATACCGAAGGAAAAACTGATTTAGTATGAAATAGCTTCTCTCATATTTAAGGTCTGTTTAATGTGAACACAGACAAGAAAATAGCTTAAGCTTTATTGCCAGTCTAGCTTTGGCAGCATTCAACTCCAGAAATGCCAAACTGAGCAACCTTGAAGTTGCTCTGACAAGTATTATTTTAGGTATTTGGCCTTGTCACATAGACAAGTGCCTTTTTTTGACAGAATGATGACAGAATTTTGAATCACGAAAATGAAATCTGTTTTGAGGGCTGAATTTCCAAACGCAAGGGGCTGTTGCCTTAAACCCTTTTTGTGAAGCAGCCAAGTTACCCCTGTTCAAAATGTAACTCTGAGCCACAGTCAAGTGTAAATTGGAAGCAAAAAAAATTAAGGTTGGCAAGATAAAAATGTATTTGTGAGTAGTTGTTCATGTCTAGAATCATCTCTTCCTGATGGGGAATCTCTTGTGTGAAGTCTGAGTGAGGGTAGTAGCCTGGACTCCTTTGTTTACATTTGCCACCATTAGAGTTTCAGAAGTTTCTGTTTGCAGTGCTTCAATCCTGTATGTCTTCTAGTTGGATTTTTGGGGGTTGTTTTTGCTTTTTGTGTTTTGTTTTTGTTGTTTTTCTCCTCCTGTGGTATGTTTGCATGATAGAATGGAACAGGAGACTCCAATGACTTCTGGCGGATTGAAGTGGTTGGCAGAAAGACTGGGAAGCTCATCAAAGTCCTACGGAGTCAGGTCCGGCTAACCCATGTGGCCACAGGTTGTATATTGGGCTCTTCCGGAAAGACTCTGCCAAAATGGTAAATAGCTTATAATCCCCCTCCACCCCTACAAGGCCTTGAGCTAACATGTTCCTTTGCTCAACGGTGCTTTTAAACTAAGCAATAACTACATTTCCTCCATTTCTTTATCTTTAAAAGAATAAAAAAGTAACTAGCAGGTACTAAAAATACAACCAGGGGGGAAGATCTGGGTTAGGGTTATGCAGTCTGCTACAGTGAAGGTATACAGCTCTGAAAAATAATATGCCTTACTAAGAGATCCAAGAGTGGCATGGGTGTAGATCTTGTCATCTGGTAAGTCCAGGAGGGGATGACAGACGTGTTCTTCAAGGCCCATTTTATCCTTGGGATTCACAAAAATGGCTAGAATCTGGAGAAGTTCATGCTGTTCTGTACCATAATCCTCCAAATTCTTTTTTATCGGTATTAATTTCTCTTGTGCTTGGAAGACCTTCTGCCATTTTTGCATGCAGCATCTGAAGCAAGGGCAACAGTAACAAGCTGCTATTAGCAGGGGTGGTGATTTAATATGTACTTGGATTATATATCCTCGTCATTAAAATGAGTTATATGCAGAGAGATCCAGACTAATGCCAAGCAAGCTGTTGTATCTGCAAAGCTGTACTGTGTGGGATGCTAACATGGATCCTGAAGCAGCAGGCTGTGCGGTCATGTTGCTTCTGTTTCCAGAGCAGCCCCCTTAATGCCAGCTTAGGTTTCCCATCACCGCATTATGTTAAAAAGGGCTTCTAAGGAATCCTGTGGATGCTGAATCATAGTGAGCGCAGCCAGATACCTCTGGTGACTGCCTGCTCAGGAATGCCAGTGCTATTTAGACTTCAAAACAGTAAAACTGGGCTCATGGGTAAACAATGTGATTGCTGAAAAAAAAAACAAAAATCACTGTCTCTGTCAACAGCACTCCAGAAAGCAGGTATGTATCTTTTTTCCCCTAATACAAACTTACCTTGTGAATGGAAGTTATTGCCACAATATTGNAAGCATGGTTAGATTATATTGGATTTTTATATTTATTTTTTTTTTAGGAATTTAAAAGGGAGTAATAGCTGTCCTTCAGAGAATTAAGTGGTGATTAATTAATGAAGTTAATTAATTAGTGGAGTTAAGTCTGCTAAGTGGTGATTGATAGAAAAATCCTTATTAATTTGTCACATTACAGCAGGGTTTGATGCACTTTCTCCCAAAGTGTTTGATGTTACCTGCTAGAAATAGGATGACAGACTAAGTTAACAGTTTGTGGGATCCTCTAAAGTCCTCCTTTTGTTTCTGTAATACAGTTCCTGTAGGCATGGATTGACTTAAATTAACGATAGTGATTTTCTTCAGGAGAGAATGTAAGGGTTGACTTGAAGTAGTTTCTAGTTGTCAGTGTGCATCATCTTCAAAAATCCCACTGCTTATGTATGGACCTACGTTTTTTAGTCTAGTTGCCCAAAGTTAGAAATGTGGTTCAAATATTCAGTAGAATTTTTATGTTGGCTGCCTTGCAAATCTGTTTTGGTTTCTACATGGTGCTTAGAGAATGTAGGAGTGTGTAAGAATGGAGCTGCTGGGTTGAGTGGTATGGTAGGTGTTATGGGGAAGTATAAAGCTAAATGGGGAAAAAAAGTCGTGAACAGGAAATTTTGAGTGATCTTTTGCAGGGTGGTGGTGGCTAACTGTTCTGCTGTGCCTCAGGGGTTGGGAACAAGTGGAAGTCACCTGCACACCATACTTGAAGGAGACTCCTAATTCCCTCTGGAACTTTGAAGATCACATTAACCCTAAGTGTAAGTCATTTATTTCCTTTTCCTTTGAGTGGGCATCTTGGCTTGCTATTAAAGGAAGGGATGAGCTATCGGATGGCAAGAACTGGCATTCAGTGTTTGGAATTAATGTGTTCTTTCCCAACTGAAGCACAAACTTGCTGAACTTGGGCTAGTTGTTCAGAAATGCATAGCCTTTTTCTGCCTCACTGTTTGTACTGTAAGCTGGTGATAATGCTTCAAGTGTAGTGGAAGTATAAAGACTTTTTTAAGGATTTTGAGAGCTTCATGGGTAACAAAAGTGTGAAGTTCTATAGGCAGTGCAGTACAGGCTGTTATTTTTAACATCATTGGTTTAATTGGGAATTACTGTCATCGATATGAGTATGTCATATATAGTTTAATGATTTTCTTAAAGCTAGGATCCACCCTGTTCTGGTGCATTTTTTTCCTTCTCTTACCAGGGCATGCTAAATAATGGCTTTGCAGTACCATCAAGAAACGAATAGAAGTGTGACAGAGAACTAAGTTTGCCAGTAATGACAGATGGGCCTTGCAGCCTCATCCAGGAGTTAGATATGTGTCGCAGCCTTGTTTGGCCTGAATTATTCCATACAATTTTCATCCCATGAATTGCAGATAACTTGGGCTGAGTTCTGAGTTATTAAAAAAGCTAGTGTTCTTCATCCTCTCAGAGCGACTGTATGCAAACCAAAGGAGAGGAATCCTGGGCCGTTGACTTGGTAGAATTCCCTCTTCTGTTGTAATGCATTTTACATTCCCACAGTCATGGCTCATTTACAGATAAACAGCAGCCTATGAAAAGTATGTCTCTAATTTGCACTAGAAATACAGATCTGTTTATTTCATGGACTTTTAGCTATTTCTCTTGCTCCTGGAAGTAAAGGAGGAAATCTAGGAGTACATCAGTTATGAAATTCACTGGGGGATACTTTTGACTGCAAGCCTCTGTGTTTAGAATATGAATTAATTGCACAGGGAATTAAAAGAGGTGCTAGAAGCAGATTTGTCATGGGAGGAGAGAGTTTAGTTTATTGTGAAAGAGGCAAATGAAAGTAAACCATACAGACTTCTAATCTATTTTTCTCTCTTTTTCTAAAGTGCCCAATATCAGCCTGGATGTTTTGAAGCCTTCCTTTGCAGAAATTCTGCTAGAATCCCACATGGTTATGATCCGGGTAGGATATCGTTAATTCTAGATTATAATTTTCTTCCTTCTTTCTCTTGCATCAAAAAGAAATAGCACTTTCTGAGATATCTGGGTGATGGCTGCAAGCTAGGGCAGAACTTACATGCCCCAGCAACCTACTTGAATTTATACTTAGAAAAAGGGGTGGTCTTGCAGCTAAATCTTCCAAAGATTTGGAAGCCTTGGGCTTGATGCCTGACTGTGCTGTTGGTGTTATCTAGCTACAGTCTAATTATGTGATCCCTCCACTGCTGAAATCTGGTCCTGTAAAGGGGAGTTAGAAATTTTCCCTACCCTACTGGAAGGTTTTAAAGTTAAATTAGTATTTGTGAGGCAGCTAATTAGCTAAATGGACACATAGGAGAACAATAAATGTTTGGATTGAAAATGGAAAACTTCTGCTTTTTTAAAAGTTCGTTGAGGTGCTGTGTTTTCTGCTTTCCTCTTCCCAATTTATCCCTGTAAAAAAAAAAAAAAAAAAGCTGGATTTAATATTTTCAAGCTGGACTACTCTTGCAGTCTTTCCCCATGATTGTTCTTTGTGCTCTTGGCCACAACCCTTCTGCTTCCAGCTGTCAATCCTTCATCTGAAGAATTAGAAGTTATATTTTGAGAAAGAAGTCTAAGGTTTTATTTGCTACTGTTTGTAAAGCTCTTCTCAGATTCTTAAAAGAAAGAAGGTAGTAAAGCACATTATTATTACTGCTAAGCATTTCCATGGCAACCAGTGATAATGCTGTCTCAGGTAAGGAAGCACCTTCATGAGTTTCCATGGAAATAATCTTTCTGAGGCTTTTATTTCAGAGGGGAGGGAAACCTGTTGAAGTAGTCTCTTAATGAACAAAAGTCTTGCTTATGCAACGCGTATCCTCAGTGACAGAAAAGCTGGAGAAGAGAAATGAGAGAATACTGCCTCTAATGGTACCCAAAGAGCATTTTCACTTGCACAGTAATATTGAAACATTAATTGTCCTCATTGTGGCCATCTCCGGAACACGATGAGTTTACGTAGTCAGAAAACAACCTTTACTCATGAAGAGTATTCATGTATGTTTGTGTGGCCAGACATTTCTAGGCAGGCTTTGCACCATAACTGCCTGCTCATTTAAATTTTATCTTTACTTATCTGTAGGGAAACAGTGGCCTCAAACCAAAGGACAATGAAGTTACATCCAAACCTTGGCACTGGCCGATAAACTACCAGGTACATTGACAATCCACCTTCCTTTCTGTTTTCAAGTGCTTTTGCCGTGCTTCTTGAAGCATAGCACCTCTTAATTGCACTGAAGATGTTGTCAGCTTTATTTTGTAGCACCTGAGTTGCATGGATGGGAATTTGTCTCACCTTCGACACTAGGCAAAATACAAACTGGATTAATGCAAACCCATTTTACGTTCTTCTGGTCTGTTTCCTCAGGGCCTGCGTTTTTCTGGTGTCAATGAGACTGATTATCGTGTTTATTTGCTGGGAAACCCGGTAAGTTGGAGTAGGAGGCTCCAAGCCAATGTCTTTGGCAAATTTTAGCTTAGTCTTGCTTCTGCCAGTGGAAATGATTCTCTTCCTCCTCCTGCTGTTGGACTGTCTCTCTCATTGTACTCTTATGCTTGCATGTAGCTTTTCATTTCCTCTCACGTGTGTATTCCTATGTCCAGCCTAAAGTCCCAAATCTATCTCTTTTTCCTATGTAGGTGATTTGGTGGCTAAATCTGGTCTCTATTGGGTTGTATCTTCTGATAGCAGTTTCCACTGCAGTGACCCTGAAGAGGGGTGTCCAACTGACATCTGAACTCAAAGGTAAGGTCGGTCTTCCTATCCCTCCTGCACTATAGAATTTCTATTATAACATCCTGTTTTCCTGATACAGGAAAGCTCATCTTGGGACTCCTGTATTAAAAAAATATTTTGTTTTATATTGTATTAAAACCCTGGGGGTTGAACAAAACACACTCAAGACAGCTGTATGTACAAAACACTAAGCTGTATAGTGCTTTGAAGATGTGGCTCTGAACAATGCGACTGTTAACAAGGGTTCCATACTAGAAATAATCACTCTGATGAACAAATCTTACTTTTTGAATGGCAGACTGATGAGTTGCTGAATTTCCTAAGCCTGTAAAACTTGATTGGAAATCTTCAAGTCAGCAAGGGCCCCAAGACACCTGCTTAGCCAAAGAGAAGAGCTCTGGAAGTGACTCACAGGCAGGAGATGTGATCAGTGGCTCCTCAGAAGTCTTGCCACTCCTTTGCTGGAGAGTACAGAGCTGGCCTGCCAGCTTCAGCTAGCATCTGAAGGTGATTCAAAGATATGAGTCTCTGCAGGCTTTTGCTGCCTTGTTTTCTTGCAGGAGACAAGGGCTTGGATTAGTCCGTAGCTCACATGCCAGTGCTGCTCTGCAGGTGATCACCCAGCCTAGCATCAGGGTTGCTTATGAACTGCTCAAGAGTCAAGAATTTGGCCACAGTTGCTGTCAGCTACATTGATTACTGCAGTTCAGAAATGAGCAGCTGCATATCTGTTGGAAAGCCTATGTTTGGTCTGGATATAACAGTAGGAGAAGGTGGTAAAAAGTATGTTAGGGAAACCTTCCTGATGCAGAGATCTACTGGTCCTGTGGTTTTTATCTTGTTCTGCTTTGCACGCTTCCAAGATGTTTTTTCTAGTAGAGATACTGACCCCACATAGGTTACTGATAATAGGCTTCCTTTTCACAAATGTCTTTTGCGGGCACCTTAAAAGTGTGTGGATGGCAGGACTTTGTATCTCAAGGGTGGGAAACCCTGAGCTTGGGTTATTGAGCAGTGTCCACAAGGAAAAGAGTGGGAGCTTCATACCTAAAGTAGCTTAATAGTGAACAGGACAGATCTTCGACAGTACTGCAAGGAGCTACCTGTATTGGCTGTAAGGGAGACAGACTGGTTGAATCTGTGTCCTGCTCTCAAGCTCTGTGTGTGCTCTGTACTACTGTAGCATGCATGGTATTTTGAAATGAGAAATGTTTTCCGGTATTTATGAAAAGCAAACGACAAATGCAAGAGATGCAATGGTCCTTTATTATGTCCAATGCCAAGGTTGTAGAGCTTTTCACAAACCCTAATAAGTCATACTTTGGCCATTCCAGTTTACATCAATGGTTGCTTCCTTTGTGGGAAGTGAATTCTAAAATGTGATGTGAAACTATTCAGTTGCACAATAAATTATTGGTGAAGCTGTGTGCAGACACCAGAGCTCTCAAGTCTTCTCCAGGCTTTGGAAGCTAGGCAATGTTTCTTTCCAGGAAAGACTGGCAAAGTGATCATCTCGATGGCTTGTAGTCTTGTTGCAGAGAGAATAAAAAATATCAGAAACTGGAATGAGATAATTAGTCTGGTATACATCCTCAGAAACTGCAAGTTTGGTCTTAACACAGAGCCTGGTCAACCTCCTGCCAGTATCTTGAGACTTACACCTTTGTATATCTTTTCTGATAACTGTTCTCCTGAAAAGTGTTTGTGTTTATAAAGAATGCAGCTAGGATGTTGCAGAGGCTTGGAGCAATTTCAGACCAGTACATGACTTCCTGCAGAGATCATTCCTGTTGAGTTTATTTATGGTGATAAGGCTTGCAAATAGGAACTGTAGTTGAGGTTTTTCTCTGCTTAAGTCTGTTCATTTGTGTTCCAGAACTGTCCAGAGTCGTGCTACATGGTGGAGGGCAGGTCATGCTGGGCTGGCTCCTTCATTACCTCCCTTTTTTTATGATGGGCCGAGTTCTCTACTTTCACCACTACTTTCCTGCCATGCTTTTTTCCAGCATGTTGACAGGTAAAATACTAGAGTCTGCGAGAAGACAATTCTGTTAAATGGAATGTTTTCAGATGAAACAGTATATCTTTTTAATAGGCTTTCTGCTTGCTTTTGCAAAGTGCTCAAAAACATTGTAGTACAAAATCTTTTTCACAAAGCAGCTCGCAACGCCAGATTGTCTTTTTTTGTTACCACCCTGAAGAGGCGGTCATGTCTAGTGCTTAGGGCATTGAAATTTAGAGGCATGATTCCTATTCTCTGCTGTGTCACTGTTCTTACATATGCTTTTGTACAAGTTACTTCCCTTTGTTTGCTGCCCCCACTTTTCTGTCATGTCTGTTCAGTCTTGGTAGTTTTTCCTGTCATTTTTTACCAACTTAGCACTCTGGGGCCCAGATCTCTTTTTTGCATTTATTCAAATGGAAAGGTAGGGAAAAAAAAACCCACCTTCTGCTGATACAAAGCAATCCCGATAGTTTTGAAGGTTACCAAGATCAATGAATTTAAAAATTGACAAGGTTTTCTGGTGTTTAACAGAGCTTTGTCAGCTCACTGTATGGCTGAACGTAGCAGCTCTGTTTATTGGCCTCTGTGTTGCTGCTGACTTCTACCTCTCTTTTCTCTTAGGAATCACCTGGGACACACTACTGAAGTTCTGCGCTGGGTTCTTGTCTTCCAGCACTACAGCTAGAAAAGTATATGGAGGGGGGTTCCTGGCACTGGTTCTGCTCATCGTGTACAGGTAAGTGCTTAAAGCTGAACTTCTTCTGAATGTGTGACAGTCACTGTCTCAATGGAAACCTTAGTGCCTGTTAATTATCCTTAGCCTTTGTCTCTGCCTCTCTTCTCTGTTGAACGTGTCTGACATCATCAAGCCCAATCCTAAACGCTCAAATTTTACTAGATTCAGCATCTATGTCCCAGTACTGAGTTGTAAAACATCTTTCTGTTGCAGGGAATCATTTTATCCCAGCACTCAGTGTGAACACTGTTCTCCTCCAAACCCACAGTTTTTGAGTCTAGTCCCCATGTCAGATGGTGCCACATCCCTCAAATACAGGCAAATTCTTCATTGCTGTAGTCTTTCTTAGCTGGCTTTTCTCCAAAGCTGTTTTTTGTTAAGAGAAAATACCACCTATGCTAAAACTGTGTACTATGTATTGTGTTCAGCAGAGATTAGAGCAGCCCAAAACCAAACGTCCCATAGGACTTCTGTATGGACTAATCTGCTCCAATGTTTCTGAGATGGAAAACTGTTCAGTCCTTGATGGGCGCTTGCTTTCTTTCCACAGCTTCTACCTCTTCCATCCTCTGTCCTATGGGATGATAGGACCCATGGCCTCTGACCCTAGCAGCCCCATGGCAGGGCTCCGGTGGATGGACTCCTGGGAGTTCTAGAGCCAGCAAAGAGCCTGGGAACAGCGGCTGAGAAGCATGAGAACTGCTGCGTGTCAGGCTGATTCTGGTGCTTTGGAGACATGTAACTGTAAAGTGCCCTCCGGCCAACTCTGGGTATAGTAGCCCTGTTGCTTTGGCATTTGTTTGCACTGTCTGCATTGGAAGATGCAGAGGATGACCATGAGAAGGTCCTCTTAAAAAGACTTATGTCCTGAATCTTTAGGTTATATTTCTGGACAACTGGCTGCTTAAATCTCAATTCTTTTGAGCAATATGTATCAGTCAAACAGCAGTGGCATTCCAGCAGTCAGACCAGTACATGTTGGAGGCTGTGTGTATGCATGTTTGTGCGTGCGTGTGTCTTCCTTCTGGTAATCTAAGCATCGCTGCAGTTTGAGAGCCAGACAGTGTCTGAGACATTAGGACTTTTATAATGATTAACAACCTTTCTTATGGCAAGGCTTTTGAAAGCTTCATGTAAGTATCTGGGGACGTCTATTCTACCCTGTCCTGGCTGCATTTTTTTCTTCTGACCCTGAATTTTTAGAATTTGACTGAAAGGGGTCTGCTTGAAATCTCCTGAGCCACTGTGCCTTGCCTGTCTCCCAGGCCCGCTGCAGACAGAGGAGATGGAGATTGTTATAAATGATTAAAGGTGACTAGAAAGCAATCACCTAGCAGGCCTGCCCTCAGAGCCAGACTGTTCCAGCTCACCATGTTTTAGCTTCTTTGCAGTTCTGTCTGAAACTGCTGAAGAAATTACAGTGGAAGTAACAGGCAATTTATTTTCTGCTATTCTGTATGCTGTGAAGACCGGGTTCTTGGGGGTGTGCTAGAGACTGAAATGATAACTTGAGAATTTTATGGACAGCTGTTATTCGTGTTTTGATCCCAGCTATTTCAGTGCCAGTACCTGTGCTTTCAGGGGGATGGCTTCATCTTAATGAATGTGGCATCCACAAAACTGGCTGTCAGTGCCACAGTATCTGTACGCTGTATTCCAGCAAGTTCCCTCTCATAGATGGCTGACGATCAAATTACTGCATTGAAGAAAATGTGAAGCCAGGCAAAAATTCTTTGTCTGTTAAGTGTCAAGAGCCATTGGATGTTGAATCCACCCCTTCCAAGAAAGCAGAATACTATTTATCAGGTGCCTTTCTCCTGTGTTAGGTCTATTTTAGTAAATGTTCCTTTTATTCCATCTCCTGCTCTTCACCCAATTTCAATTTCTTGTCACAGTTCAAGGTCGCTACCTTGTAGAATCCAACATCAATGACACTTAGACCCCAGCTGTGTTCCTGTCTCTAGAAGTAATATTTGCAAAACTCTTTTTTGTATGTTTCAAGGAACTCAAGCCTTGTACTTCGGAGTTCTTGCTTTGCTTCTCAGCCTTGCATCAAAATTACAGGTACAGGGAGAGCAGCAGGTGAGTGTGTCCACCTTTAAACGTGAATTGTGCATTCATTTCTCTTACCAAACCTTGAATCCTCATTATTTACTACAACTCAGAAGGGCTGTGTTAGCATAGCTGTTTTATGGAGGGGAATGACACTGCAGTCAGACTTGCTTTCATTCTACTTTAGTAGAGGTCCATAGCATTGTTCAGTAAGGCAGCTGCTTGCTATTGTAAGGCTCTGGCTTAGTGTGTCACATCTCTCCAGAAGCTGACTCCTGTAGCCATTAACTCAGATGGTACGGACCTGTGCTTTTGATTCTAAAGGTTTTGAGTTCACCTCAAATCACCTGCTGGTAATACACGGTGAGAAGTCATTGCGCTAATTAGCTACTGGGTTTGATGATGCTTTTCCACTCGCTATTGCAGGAAGTGGTCCCACTTGCATGAGCCAGGGGTTCACAGAGGTGATACGTAGGCAAGAAGGATGAGGGAGAATGCTGCAAACTTCTTCAGATCCTGCTTGATCTGACAGTAGCTGCGAGTTGTTAACTGTTGGCAAAATGGCAGGCAGACAGTGCAGTGCTGCCTTTGTAGCAATGCAATTCAGCATCTTCTACTCTTGGTGAGATTATCTGCTTAATACCTTGCTATCCTGAATATGAACTTTCCCTAAGGTAGTCCTATTGCCATGGGGAGAATTTGTCAGAAGAGCTGATAAAAGCCGTGATCTAAAGGGTAGGGTTTTTCCCAGCACATACAATCACACGCTTGCCCTTAACGCAGAAAGAATAACAAAGAAAACTAAGAAACTTTTGACTGTTTTGGAATGACAGTTTCTAACACCCTGTATTCATCAAATTAAATCTGGGAAAGCAAAGATCAACTTAGTAACCTTGGTTACCTCATTTGCTACAAAGGGGTCAGCTTTGTAGGAGCTGCCTGTGGAAGATGAGCCAGTGTGTTCCTTGGCCAGGGTCACTCTATCCTTTATTGCTAATGATCCTTTGGGTGGGGGTTGGCGGCTGAGTTTGGGGATTGGCCAGCTGAAGGTAGCAAATGTCTTGCTCTCACACCTTCCTGTGTGCAAGCCCAGCTTCTGTTTCAATACAGACAAATGTTTGTTTTTCTTTAGGGCTGCCATTTCAGAAATCCTCTGAGAGTACTTGATTGGTGTTGAGACCAATCTGTTTCTTAGGCCTTGTGTGCTGGTAAGGGGGTGGAGGCATACAAGTGAAAAAAATCTAGCTATTCCACAAGAGGGAGCAACCTCCAGCAGAATCTTTTCTCTCTTTTTTTTTTTTTTTTAATTTAAAATATGGAGTTAAAAAGTATTAAAAGGTCACATTTGAAGACTAGAGGGCAGACATTTTCTCTGCACCCTCTGGACTCCAAGGGTTGGGTTTTCAAGTAAGTATAAATTGATGTTGCTCTTTTTTCTTTCAGTATAAAAATACTGAAAAATTATTTTAGTTAGAGTTTGACCTTCAATATTTGCTTCCCAAAACAAAACCTGTCAGGCCATAGCTGGAGCGTAATAGTAACCAGTATTTTGTGAGGTCAATAAAATACAATAACTGGGGTTCCTTTACTGACTCTGACTTAAAATGTCTGAGTGGTGCAGATGTGAGGCAGTGGGTGCAGGGCACTCTTTGCTTTCTGAATGGAATTTGGGCTGCTTCAGTTCAGTTTTTCCGTTTGTGCTTGTGGAATGAGTTCAGGTGCACTTTGGGGACTGCTTATTAGTCCTCTTCCCCAGTCATGTGGAAAATAGCTAACAGTGATTTGTGAGGCCAGAAGATGCTGTTCTCTGGAGCAGCTGCTCTCTTTGAACTTTGCTTGATGGGGGCTCCTTTTATCACTGGCAAAGTATTTCATCAAACTGTATCTGTGGAATCAAATCACAAAAAACTGCAGGCTGCCACATTCCCTGCTTCAAATTCTTTTTTATGTGTAAACTCTATTTTCACCTCTTCAGTCTTTGGAGGATAGATAGAAGGCCTCTAGGCTCATCTAGCTTCATCCTAGACACTCCATCCATCTTAAAAGGTTTCTGTTAACAGTCGCTTCAGGACACCGGTGTGCACATACCTCTTCCAACAGCAGGGACTGGCCCATTGCCAGGAACTGGACTTACTCATGCTCTGAGACATAGATGTGACTGTGAGGGGGATTTGAATGGAGATTCCTGTGCAAAGGTTGCCCTTGGTCCAGGTGGAGGGCTTTGGTGTCGTGCACTGCTTACCAGCATTGTTCACAGCCCTGTGGGTGGGACGGCGACCAGCACTGTCTCGACTGCAGAGATTTCTTTTGGCATCTTGATTGGAAAGGCTTATTGATGCACAAAGGGCATTGACAGGATCTGTCTTTTTATACCTCTGTCCTTCCTTCTGCTTCTTCAAGTATGCCCAAAGGACAAGACATGTCTTTGCTTCCAGTTTTTAGGCTGTGCGTCCATTCCTTACGGGTAGCTGAACAAGGGGTAGGACGGGACACCTCATAGCATCCTGAGTGGATGAGAGCAAAACCAGAACCTTGTTATGGAAAGGTAAACAAATGTGTTATTTGACAGTTCCCTCCTGTATCCCTCTGAGAATTGTTTTCAAGGGACTTGAGAGTGAACCAGCCGTCAACATGGAAGCACAGGCATTTCTATCTGAAATTCTCCATTGCCACGCTTAGCGGTTTCCCTTCCACAGGCCGTGCCTGTGTGACTTACCCTCTGGGTTGGCACTCTGCGCACAAGTACCATTATAACACTGTTTCCTCCTCTCAGGATCCTGCTGGCTATGTGAATATCTCCTTAGCGGTGCCAGCTGGCAAATATAGCTAAGATTTATTCCCCCCCCCCCTTTACAGCAAGTGACCCCACACATTGGCAGGTGTGTGTCCTGAAAGCAAAAATATGTGGACTGTTAGAACATCATAAGGCTCTTTCCTGCTGGGAAAGGAAGGCTGAGGATAAGAGCACCACCTCCATAGTAGGCTTGCTCTCTTCGGGGGGCTGTGGGCTGCAAGCAGTCAGGACTGAAAATTGTCTCTGTCTTTAAAGTACTAAGACCTTGGTCGCGTGGTTGGTTGTGAGCTGCTTTACTTTTTAAACTCCCTTACGCTCTTTACTTGAATGTCAAGGGCTATGACTGTCACAAATGATGTCTGAGGTAGGGGACATACTTGCACAGAAGCCACTCCAGCTGAATTTGTCCTGAATTTTGGTCCTAAAACTTTGCCAAATGAGTTCTTGTGTTTTACAAGAGGCGCTGTTTGGAGCCATCCTTGGAGAACTTGCCCCTGACTGAGCAAGAGTTTGGAGCAGCAGCGAGAGGGGTTCTTTTGTAATTCTGTCCTATATTCTGAAGCTTTCTTACTAATGCTGCGTGTGTGTGTGCGTGTGCATCTGTCTATGAACTGAATGTCTTCTAACTAAGGTGTAATTACTGCACCATACAGTGTGGATGGGAGAATGTTCCCTTGAGCTATAAATGTATTTTGTATAGGAGATCATGGAAAATGAGGTAGAATTTGGAATTTAGTTTTGTAATAAATACCTCTTCTTTCAAACATTCTAGATCTTGGGGTGGGTTTTTTTTTCCTCCCTTCCTCTCTCCCTCACATGCGCACTTGAAGTAGCAACATGAACTTTAAATGGACCCATTGGAGAGTTTGATCTAGGACAATGGTGATCTACATCAGCTTTTAGCCCACAAATGTTGCTGGACTGCAATTCTAGGAGGTCAGGTTTTGCTGCAGTCCAAGCGATGTGCTGATAAGCGCAGTGGGAAGTGAAACTGGTACATTTGGATGAGAATAAAGTACTGTCTATTGAAGCGGGTTTATTTCTCCATGTTAAAGATGTGTTAAATTGTAAATATGTATATAATATGTCAGGTTTAATGGATATATTCATCAAACTTCTGGTAGGTTGCCTATGAACAGTTAATTTGACAGATCGAGCACTTTATTCAGGAACCCAACATTTTTCTGTAAGTCATTCTTACGTTGAGTGTGTAGTGTCCCTAACATCAGACTGATGCACAGTTTTGTACAAATGAGACCCTTGCTGTGAACTAAATGCAAGTGTCTGTAATAAAACTGGAATGCTGTAAATCTGAATCTGGCTCTATGCCAGGCTGTAGTGACAGGGCAGTGTATGTAACCAAGGGTTGCCATCCTTGGGGTGGAACTAGATGGGGAAAAACAAAATAAGCTTTCTTCTTTGGGGTTACGCATTGATGCCCAGATCAGAGCCAACCAGTGTGTTTAGACCTGTTTGGAGGGCTGCTAAGGTACAGCCAGGACAGCTAGAAACGGGGTTATGGTCCGCGCGAGGTGATGCAATAGGCGGGTACTGAAAAGCCTATTGACATCTTGTACTGCTTCAGAAAGTGCAAGTTGGTCTCTGGATATTGTGTGTTCGGGGCTATCATTCTGGAAGGAAGGACTGCTGATACAGAAGCTGTGCTAGAGTGCAGGGAGATGACCGTAAGGAAAAGGCATGAAGGACCGTTCAGAAAATGCTGATAATGTCTGAAATAACTGTACTTCTCACTGCCCTCTAAAGGAAGAACGGTTTCTTTATGCAGGTAAGTGATCTCACATGGGTGGACACTGGTGACTGATACCGTTTTGCGTTTGTTCTGAACCTGCCAGGTTTCCAGGCTTCTAAATTCCAGTTACTGCCCCATTACGTCTTCCTCAACAAGAATGAGGCTTTTTTATAACCTTCTGTTTTAATACAGAGTTTGTGCTCTGACTTCAAGCTGCTGCTTAATCTTCTGTTTGCAAACTGAATAGAAACTTTCAATGCAAGTTGCTTTCTCTTGCCCTCAAATCTCCTGTACCTCATTTTCCTCGGTTTACCCTTATGGTTTCCCAAACTGTACACTGTCTCCCAACATCAGTCTCCCCAATTCCATATGCTGAAATAAATCTTCATTGCTCCTACTACTGCTTCCTGGTTTACATCCAAGGGTTGTGGTTGTCATACACTTCGGAGTTCTTTTCTAATACACTCTCTAATTCTGTAGCTCTGGGCCATATACCGCATGGTCTGGAAATAGAAGTGTTGTGCTTTATCTGAATGGGGATGGTCTACCAAGTGTTAGGATTGCTGTAAATTGCTTTTTCTATATTTACCATTCTTGCGGTCATCATTTTATCTCCACATTTCATCCAAAGCTGGTCGTCCTGCTATCTTGCAGCTTGACATCCTTGCAGCTGACAAAAAGTAGTTTTCAGGCTTCATTCATCTGACCTTTTTTTCCCCCCAATGTATTTTAGGGTGGGGTAGTTCTGAAGTAACTGGTTTTCTCCATTGACCAGAAAGGGAGTTCAGGTTACTTGCCTGTGTGAAGGCATCTGTGTTGGGTCAGCTGAGTCCCACCCTGGCAGTGTGCTGGTCCCTTGGAATGCTTTAGGGTCCATAACTGTTTGGTTACAAGGTGGAGAAGGAAGCTTCTTCAGCTGAGAAGCGGGGAGGAGTTGGTTGAGATGAGAATGTGAACACACATGAGATGGTACATCGTTCTTTAAGACTTCTGAATTCTGTGAGAGCAGCCAAATAAAGCCAGTGCAGTTGAATAGGGTGAATTTAAACACTTTGATAAATTCCAGGCAAAATGCCATTGGAAGCAAGTCTGGGAAGAGAGACTGAAATAAAGGAGACCAAGAGCACAAGCAGCAACTATACCAGTGTAACACAAGGCCAGGAAGAACCAAATAAGCCAAAGATGAGAAGCTGAGTAACAAGTTCTTAAGTGACTTCAAATACAAGAGAGAAGTATTCAGAAAGTGAGAACTCAAATTACTAAAGGCTGCTATGAAAGAGTCATGCGGAGGGGGAAAGCAAAAAGGCTGCTTCACAAAATGAAGACATAATGAGGAATATCAAAGTTAATGAAAAACTCTCAGGATGTAGGTAATAAGAGATGGATCAAGAATTACACCACTACTTGGAAGAGAAGGAAAGGCACAAATTGATGGATCACCCTGAGAAGTTGTACACCCATCTTCAAATGCTTTTATAATAAACTCCCTACTGGGTTTTTCATTATTTTCTCTATGACGGTTTTTATCAAGCTAGTTAGTTTTTTCCTTACTTAATCATCCTGTTTGGCCTTTTTGAGTATTGCCACATTTTATACTCCATATGTCTGCTGAAATTTCTTTGTTTCAAGCATTATTAAAAAAAAAAAAATTAACAATAAGCGGGTTTGAGATACCCTCAGGCAGCTTTTGTAGGACTCATGGGTGCGAGCTATCTGTGCCTGCTGATTTTAAGTCTTTATTGCTAACAGTTGCTGTTTAACATCCTACTTAGTTACTAATGGATTGGAAAGTGCTTTATGATGTGGCATAAGTACATCATTCTCCTAAAGACAGAGCCACAATATTTATTCAACACTTAGGCATTTTTGACTCTGGAGTCTGCAGGTGCAAAACTTCTCACTGAACTGGAGAATATTTTTGGCGGAGCTCCAAAACTGGAGTGACTTAGGTGAGGAGGAGAAGACCTCAAGCAGAAAAGGAATCCCACACATAGAAGCAATAACACATGGGGTTTGCTTTGAGAGCAGATGGCTGAATGCGAAGCTGAAAGGTGGTGATGCTAGCACAGCCTTGCCATCAAGGAATGGGTGCAATTAAGTGCAAAGTCTTTTTTTTTTTTTAAATAAATCGCAGCAAAGACACTGTTCTCAGAGACAGCTGCTGTAGGTCAAATGATTGTAGGAGATGCCCTGGTCAATAGTATCAATTCAAATTGCAAGAAGGATGGAAAGAACAGAAGGAGCTGAGATCAGAGAGAAGACAATCAGTGAGCACTTCAGAGACGGGCACCAGCAGCGCTTCTGAAACAAGACAAATCCAGCAGGGAAGCTGCAGAGGAGGCGCCACAGGGAGTAAAGCATCCTTTCACCGAGCTTTTGCCATAAAGGATGATCCAGTCTAGAAGTATAAGGACAGTCAGAGGAAGATCCAAGCCCAAGTGCACTGTCCCTAGGCAGGACAGAAGCCAGATAACTGTGCTGACACAGTGCTTGCCATATTAGCTAGAGCACCACGTTTGAGCTAATGAGGCTGGAAAGCTTTGGGACCACGGCTGCTTGCATCCCACCAGCTTGGAGTGCGCACACCTCCATAGTTGTGTCTTATGATCAAATTCAGCTTTTGGTCAAGACTGAAATGGTAGACAGTTTTTGAACTCACCTTGGTAGAGTGACTTATAAAGGCAGAGATTCCTTCTTAGAAAATCACAGCCTGGTGGTGGGGGTGGCAGCTGGTGGATTATCACCGTGCTAGAGAGCACAAGGTGAATAATAACCAAGATAAGGTCTGAGCGTCTGTAAGTGCCAGACCTGGTCCAACAGCCTCATAAGTCAAAAATACTCAGGCTAGCAGCTCTCTGTGTGGTCCCTTTTGGCTTCTCTCCTGGCTTCATGCTCTGTCAGCCTTGGAGTGTTTTCACCTGCCTGTACAAACTTTCCCCAGCTGGCCCTGGGAGATCCAAGAAGAACCTGGGGATGTCTAGTAGAAAATCAAAGTCAAAAGATGTGTTTTCATTTTATTCTGCTGTTGAATCCTCTCCCGTGCATTGTTCCTCCTCCCTCTGCCTGTCCCTCTCCCCTTAGCCCAAATCTTCAAGGTTGGTAGTGCTGCCCTGCTCTCCCTGCAGGCACAGTGGCAGCCAGCGAGCTCTGCAGCTGTTGCCTTCATCGTTTTATGGGCAAGATTATTCCCTCCTGCATCTCTTTTGCTTCATGTTATGCAACTGTGTTTTGCGATTTGCTTTGCTACTGAGCTGTGCCTCACCATGGCCTGAGGGGTAGCTTGAGAAGGCTGCTGGGAACTTGCATGACTTCTGCTCCCACCTGAGGATGGGGGTCTGAGGAAAAGATGAGGTGTCATGGCCGGTGGTTTTGAGACTGGGGGCGAGGGGGAAGAAATGGAATTAGCCAAGCCCAGGAGTCCATCTCCGAGGTGAGCAGGGAGCTTGAAGCAGCTAGATCAGAGCGGCATTATTCATGAGGACTCACAGACATAGAATTGGAAATGAGCGAGAGTCCAAAGGGGATTTGGGTTTGTTGGTACAGCAGCTGGGATGAAAACTGACAGTGCCACAGCAGCATGTGCTAAACAGCCATCCCTGGGCCGGGCTGGTGTGATTCTCCTTTGGGAAGGAAGTCTGTTTTCCAAGCCCCCCGAACCCTGAGTGCAGGTCTGGGGACAGGCGGTTTTGAGCTTATTCCCAGTTCTGTCACACTGTCTTACAAACTTGGGCAAGTTTCTTTCCCTGTGGGTAAACTGAGGCACCAAACAAGTAAAGCCAACACCTGGCAAGAGGAGTGATGAGTGTTGGTACTGTAATTTGAAGGCACTGTAGATTACCATAGTGGAACCCACTAGAAATTAAAAACATTATATAAATTTTTCTTCTTTACAAAACACAAAAAAGCTTTGTTGTTTTCTTTGCGGATCAGTGGGTTTCTCCAGAAATCTTCCTCCTCTTTCTTCAAGTGGCCTAAAGATGATTTTTGGAGAATTCTCTGCTGCTGACCTGGTTGTTCTTCACTCATGACAGCTCCAGGAACAGTCTTGCAGAAATCCAAGAACATCTCAGAATGTTCTCGGAATGCCAGGCTAGGTACAGGGAGCCAAGGGAGCTGGGTATCATCGCAGGAAACCCTCAAACCATGGAAAACTTTGCAGTGCTCAACCTCTTGATGCATCCTGGGGCTTCCTCATGCTTGAAGGCTCACAAAACACTTGAACAAGAAGGGAGGTTTGCTTGTTTGTTTTTTCCTTGTACTTTAAATTCTCTCTGGACTTCACTTGTGCTGTCAGCACCTCAGTGCCCCGGCAGCAGGAGGAACTCCTCTGACAGCCACGTAGCTGGGAGGGAGAAGCTGCTTTGCACGCAGGGAAGAGCACCATGTCTCCCAAGCCCTTGCTCTTTTAAGTGATGTGAACAGCGGTGCGGATGTTCGTTACCCCTGAGTTCTCCCTGTCTCCTACCTCAAGTCCCTCCTTACAGCTCCCTCCTCCTGTGCTGGAAGTTCTACTCTGTCACAGGGAAAAAAACCTGCTGGTTTTATTAAGGGAGAGAACATGTACCAGTGCCAGAGGGCAGCCAAGGGATGGATTGACTGTCCAGAGGGTTAGGGAAGGGGGGGAAACCACTCCAGAATGGGCCTCTACCCTGCCCAGAAGGAGATGGTGCTGGGGGCCAGGGAAGGAATTAATTCTCTTTGGCTCTTAGACTCTGCTGAGTGTCATACCAGCGTAGGCTTTGGGTGCCAACAGGCGGGCAGTGGTGGGGCCAGCCCCCTGCCCCTTTCATCAGCTGGGGCATCCGTAAGTTCCACGGAAGGAGAAGACATGTCATGTTCAGCACTCTCGTTGCTGCCGTTATGTCTGGTCTGTTCTGATACTCGTGCCTCCTCTGCGAGCGCTCAGCGTGCAGCCGCCATCTGCAGCCTGAAGGGAAGGTGTGGGGGGAAGACTTTGGAAAAAAGCCACCATTTTTCCCTTGCTGTCATGGCTTCACCGCTATTGTCTGAGATGCCGCTGCCGTCAGGAACAACACCTGAACCTGCATTTCACTGTTGTTTTGGAATATGATAGCTGGTATGGTGCCTGCATGGACCCAAGAAAAGGTGTCCTATATCCCAAGTAAGCTTTAGGAGCTGATCACTGTTAATTACAACAACTTGCTTGTGTGGTGCTTCTCTTCCTCTTCTATCAGCCAGGCCTGAATATATTCAAAATGTTGCTAGGCAAATATTCAGTCTCAGCTGCTGCTCTGACTGCATATATGTGCTTCAAGTCTGCTCCTCGGTACCCTGTGGTCTGGGGAGGACTCTCCGCTCTCCTTCCCAGTGCCCTGGCAGCACAGCGCTGCCCGCCTGTTCTGCTCCCCCTTCTTGGTAGCAGGGTCAGGCTGAACTGTCCAGCCAGGCTCTGGTGAAGCTCCATGGCTGTGCGGTTGTGACAACAGGCTGAAATATTGGAGTAGCTTGTGCAGATGCACATAGGATGACGCTTTGTGCTCTTTACTGGTGCGCTTGATCAGCTGCAAGATATCTAAAGGTTAATGTTTGCGTTGGCACTGCCGGGCTTGTGTTTGCTGCCCTGCTCAGATTAACCCAGTGTTTCCCTCTGCCCTGCTAGCTGCTCTTGCAGATTCCTTGCAGCTTCAGCAGTTATCATCGCATTGATTTACCACCAGTCCCCAATGTGAATATTTCCTTTGCAACCATACAGCTAAGATGCTGTTTTTAGTGGGAGCTTGTTGTGGACCAGAAGATGGTGGCCCACAGCAGGACGCACTGTGAGCTGGCAGGTTATGTGTTCCGACCCCCCAGCCATGAGATGGCCCTGCAGCTTGTGACTTTCTATTATTGAATGCTTTCTGTTTATCCCTTGTTCTCTAAGAACACAAATGTGTAGAGGTCATATGCTTTTCAGGCTTTTCTTAGTTATGAAAGCTAAATCGCTGTATTTTTAACAGAAGCCATGATTTAACAGAAGCCATGATTTAACAGAAGCCATGATTTAACAGAAGCCATTTGCACCTTTCCAGGACCTGGGAGCTTGGACACCTAATTCTTTTCTAGCAGTGGCGTTCAAAACAGGGCAAACCTGGAACATCATTTGTTTTCTCACCCAGTAGCCAGAGATCTGAAGCATTTGTGAGATTACCTAGTCCCACCTGACAGTTCAATTTCTTTGTGACTTTGTTGGACTCTTCAAAAGGATGAGGTTCTCCAGCTTCCTTTAATGTATATGGAGTTTTTCCTATACAGCATCTTGTCTCTGCGCTGAGAATGTGGGTTCTCAAAAGCCTGAGAAAACAGACAATTTATTCTGGTACTTGCAGCGATGTCTCGGGTGGCTTCCTACTGTCGTGGCGGTCAGTACTGTCACTCCGGCTCTTTAGGAGAAAGACCCCTGGGAGACAAGCTGGGGCTGGGGCTGAGGATGTAGCATTGTGCCTTTGAACTTGTCTCCTTCCAGAGATTATTTTCAGTACTCCAATGAGAAAAGCCTCCTTTCTGCTGACACTGAGTCAATGCGCTCCTGGGTTGGGTCAGAGGCTGCTGTCTTCTCTCCTGATTACAAGAAGTAGGTCTGATGTATAGAACCAGAACTTGTAATAAGATCAGCACAATTGTTATTTCAGAGCAGACTGTCATGGTTTCAGCAATGTTTGTGCTTTTTGTGTTGCTCACATCCTTCTGAAAACCTTTACTTGCATGACTGCTCTGGCTTCCCTGGCTTCTGTTGCGCTGCTTGAGACCTCGTTTGCCCCTTCTCTCTTTGTTTGCTCCATGCTGCCCAAATCCTAGGGCCAAATTAAAAGCAGTGTTTCCCTTTGTCTGAATGATAAAAAGAAGCTGCGTGTCCCTGAACGTGTTTGACAAAGATGACATGTCTTCTGAAGCGTTATTAACAACTTTGCCCGGTTCAGCTGGCTTAATTAGCCTTAAATTAAACATGTATCTTGTAGTGTCTAGACTGCATCTGCCCATGGAGATAGCAGGTGGCTGCGGGGCATCCTGAGTCTCACTGGAAGTGGCCAAAAGCAAGAGGCTGCCCTAGCGCTGGAGCATCGCTGGGGACCTCCGCAGCGAAGGTGCGCTCCGAGGGAGCTGCGCTGAAGGGCGAGCGAACGC